>JAWZYT010000239.1:2500-93754 GCA_034508575.1 Petrolisthes manimaculis | reverse complement strand
TATTTGAGGTAGTTGGTTCATTTCCTCCTTCTATTAACCACTAAAATCCATGACCCACATTTCATTTTGGGTGGAAAGAACCTGGGAACAGAATAATTATCTTACTGAGGGTAAAAAAAAAATATATAGATAGATAGATAAATAGAATAGATGTATAGATGTCCTGTAGTGTAGATAGATATATAGATAGATAGATAAATGTATAGATGTCCTGTAGTGCAGATAGATAGATAGATAGATAGGGTATATCTATAGACAGTTTGATATATAGGTAAATTGTTATGTGTACTGCAATTACATATATATACTGTATATATATAGTCAGATAGATAAATAGGTAGATTTTTATAGATACATTTATATTGGTTAGACTTCAATAATGCATCATATACATTTTATTTATCTAATATATTTACTGCATATAACACTGCTTTATTATTAAAATAAATATGACCACACAAATTCTACAAAGACATCATTTCCATAACAACAAAATCCACAACAACAACAAAAAACCACACTAACATACAACAACACACCACCACCACCACAACAACATACAACAACAACCACAACCACAATAACAACAACACACCACCACCACCACCACCACTACCAACAACACACACCAACATACAAAAACCACACTACCAACAACAACACACCACCACCACCACTACCAACAACACACAACAACACACAACAACCACAACAACAACAACACACCACAACCAACATTGGAGTGTGTATTGGAAGGCTCCCACAACGGTGATGGAGGATGGAGTAATTTACCAGACAGAATTAAAACCTACCCCGAGGCGCACAAAATATGATTGGATTCTGTGAGGTTAGAGTTAGACAGACTCGCTGCTCTCTCTCCCCTTCTCCTCCTCCTCCCCCCTTCCCTCCTCCACACCCACAGCCAACACACACACACACACAGTCCTGGATACCTATTACCCTAGTGTGTTGCAGGGGGGGGGGGGGAGGAGGAAGAGAAGGGTGTGTGTGTGTGTGCTTGGTGGTGGTGGTGGTGGTGGTAGTGGTGGGAGGAAGCGGGTGTTGGTGTTGGGATGTGTGTTTGGGGGTGTGGGTGGTGGTGGGGGGGGGGGAGGACGAGAAGGGGGTGGGGGGGGAGGAAGAGAAGGGGGTGGTGGGGGGAGGAAGAGAAGGGGGTTGTGGGGGGAGGAAGAGAAGGGGGTGGTGGGGGGAGGAAGAGAAGAGGGTGGTGTGTGTGTGTTGGGGGAGATGCAATACTATTTCCCTAGTGTGTGGTTGTGTTGTGTTGTAATGTTAAAATGTACTAACTAAAATGTACTAACTAGACATTACAGATGTACTATTGGACGTGAGTGTACTGAGTGTGTGTTCTTGGTGTGTACTGTTAATAAAGGACCCTGTGATCATGTATAAAACTTGGTGACTTTAGATTCCTCCTGACTATACCACGAAACAAGCTTTTTTTAATGTATACAAAGGAATACAAAGGAAGTACAGACAGGCAACAGGAGGCCCATAATGGAGTGGCCTTTTAAGAGGTTACCTGTTTATCTACGTTAATCTAGACTACTGTTTCGTGGCAATATTTGAAAGGACTCACTCACTAACCTATTGAAAGAACTCACTATTGAAAGGACTCAGTGACTATTGAAAAGATTCACTCACTAACCTACAATTATTTTATTCTGACTACATCACGGGGTCCTCAAGGAATACCGTAGTGAACTGTGAGTGATAAACCGTGGGAAGGGGGTGGTTGTGGAGGGGGTGGGTTGGTGGGTTGGTTGGGGAGGTATAAGTGTCATTACTGTAGAATGACATTGTTTACATTTCATTGGACATCCGTATAATTAGCGGGTGTAATTAGGAAGGTAACGAGTGAACAGGGAGTTATAATAAATACAGTATAGTCACAAGCATTAGTCTGTTCAAAACTTGTGTTTCTTTTGGTCTCTTAGCTTAGATAGATAGAAATAGATAGATAGACAGATAAGAGATAGATAGAAATAGAGACAGATAGAAAGATATAGATAGAAATAGATATAGATATAAAGATATAGATAGAAATAGAGACAGATAGAGATAGATAGAAAGATATAGATATAAATAGATATAGATAGAAAGATATAGATAGAAATAGAGACAGATAGAGATAGATAGAAAGATATAGATAGAAATAGATATAGATAGAAAGATATAGATAGAAATAGAGACAGATAGATAGAGGAAAATGGAACACAAATTTTGAACAGACTATAGTAAGTATATCCATGCAGGCAGATGTGTTTCGAATACCTATATATAGAGAGAGAGACAGTAAATAAATCCACAATAACATATCCATTGGAATTAGTGTGTGTTTGGTGAATAATTGTACTGTTCAAAAATCTTCAAACAAAGCTGTATTACTTATTAGTGCTCTTGACTGTACATACGAGAGCAATGAGAGATGATATAGTGTTGTGGGTAAGAAAGGATGAGAGAGAGAGAGAGAAAGAGAGAGAGAGTGACCCCTAAAGTACTGTGCATAATTTATGATTGTGTGTATGAGAGAGAGAGAGAGAGAATAACCCCTAAAGTACTGTACCTAATGATTGTATGTGTGTGAGAGAGAGAGAGAGAGAGAGAGAGAGAGAGAGAGAGAGAGAGAGAGAGAATAACCCTAAAGTACTGTACCTAATGATTGTATGTGTGTGTGTGTGTGAGAGAGAGAGAGAGAGAGAGAGAGAGAGTGGTATCAGCCTTCCATTCCCTGTTGGCCTCCTCACTGATCCCGTAATGAAACTAATTATCTTAAGGACAGATTCTCACTGACTGTCTCTCTCTCTCTCTCTCTCTCTCTCTCTCATTAGGTACAGTACTTTAGGGGTTATTCTCTCTCTCTCTCTCTCGCTCTCTCTCTCTTTCTCTCTCTCTCTCACACACACACACACGAAAGAGAAATTACAATACCCAAGTCTCTGAAACCTTAAGATATAAATCAATTCACTATTTCTTTTCTCTAATAATTATCACCTTCACCTACTTTACATTTCCTGACCCACTAATCTCATCTAATCTCTTACAATGATCTCATCCCCTCCACTCCAATCTACTCTATACCTCTCTCTCTCTCTCTCTCTACCCATTCTCTCTTTCTCCCTCCTTCCCTCTTTTTCTCCATTCCTCGCTCTCTCCCTTTATATACATAATAATATATTCTATATTTTTTATTACGTAGTACTGTATGATATAAGTTTGTTTCACTAGTTATATAATAATATTGTCATTCATCTTTATACATAGTAATTTACCTATAACCATGTCCCATATAGTACTGTACTGTATATTACAAGTTTATTTCAATAATGTCATCTTTACACATATTAAAATTTTATATAATATATATTGTACAATGTTTGCCGCTCCATGAGCCTAATAAATTAATCAAAACAAAAACAAAAATCTCTCCCTTTCTCCCATACACTCTCCATCCATTCCTCCCTCCCTCTCTCTTTCTCTCCCATACACTCTCCATCCCTTCCTCCCTTCCTCCCTCCCTCCTAAGCGCTCGTCACTTGTCAATGGGTCTGACAGTCACTGAGCTCCAACTAGTGATTAAAACAGCAATTACGATAGAGATGGCTGACCCGAGACTCCCACGTCCCACCAGACCCAAACTACTGCCAGGCCCTAATTAATAGTGGTCATTTGAACGGTCCACTGCCTCTCTCGGCTTGGTTTGGTCTAGGTCTCTCTCTCTCTCTCTCTCTCTCTCTCTCTCTCTCTCTCTCTCTCTCTCTCTCACGAAAAACAAAAAATGCAGGGATTTTTTTTTTTTTTTTTAAATCGAAAAAAAAAAAATGAGGGGAAAAAATGTTTATGAAAATCGATACCCATTTTGACATTGTAGAAACAAAAGTTAGAATGAGAAAATATACAAACGAAATGAGAAAATATACGAAGAGAGAGAGAGAGAGAGAGAGAGAGAGAGGTTGGTTATGAGTACAGTTACTGGTTCGGAAGTTCAATGTTTCGAGTTTTGACGGTGGAAAAGTTGGGAATGTATGTATGTATGTATTGTATTGTATGTATGCTGGGTTGGGGAGGTGGGGAGGAGGTAGGGTGGTTGGTGGAGGGGGGGGGGATGAAATGATGAGAAGTGGTTGGGGTGGGAGAGGGAGAAAGAGTTCTAAATAAACAAAGGATATAATAATACAACACTGATATGTAGCAAATGCAAACTGCATCAACCACCACTACTACATAAACCACTACCACCTCCACTACTACCAGCACCACCTATTCCCGCACCCCCCAAACCCACCCCATGTTTCTTTCAACAACTGAGACAAATTTAAAATGATAACGAAAAAAGGCAGAAATTAGTGTGTGTATGTGTATGGTAGGGGTACACTAGTGTGTGTTGTGTGTGTGTGTCAGTATGTTATGTGTGTGCGTACCCTGGTTAGTTTACGGTATTGTTTACAGTAGGGGGTGTATGGGTGCGTGGGTATGGGGCATGCATGGTTGGGGTGTATAGTCTGTGTGTATGGTAGGGGTACACTAGTGTGTGTTGTGTGTGTGTGTCAGTATGTTATGTGTGTGCGTACCCTAGTTAGTGTGTACGGTAGGGGGTGCGGGAGTATAGGGGCATGGTTGGGGTGCATAGTATGGTATATAGTATGGTATAGTATAGTATAGCTTGGTATATATAGTACTCCCTCTCTCCCTCAGTATGGTATAGTATAGCTTGGTATAGTACTCCCTCTCTCCCTCTTTCGTATGGTATAGTTTCGTATGGTATGGTATAGTTTTGCATGGTATAGTATGGTATGGTATATAGTATGGTATAGTATAGGTAGAGCAGCTACACCGCATCATCTTGGCATCACCAGTTGACGACGACGTGTTGGCGTTGCCAGGATCATTGAAAATCCCAGACGTGGAATCGAACGTGGTCCTTCACAGTCACAGTCCGTCTCCTTATCCACTCAGCCATCGCCGCCGACTAGAAATGTATGGTATAGTATATTATATTGTATGGTATGGTATAGACTATAGACTCTATATGGTATAGACTCTTTATGGTATAGACTCTTTATGGTATTAAAGTCTATTAATTATAATACTATAATATATTCTGTATAACATTCTGTATATTCTGTGTGAGTGTATGTGTGTGTGTGTGTGTACGGTGTGTGTGTGTATGTACAGTATGCACTATCTCTCTATCTATCTATCTATTTATCTATCTATCTCTCTCTCTATCTATCTATCTATCTATCTTTCTATTTCTCTATCTATCTCTATCTCTACCTCTACCTCTACACACCAATACACACACATACACACATTCTCTCGCTCTAAATTTCACACACGCACAGAATTAGTAACATTATTTTATAATATACGAATAAAGGAATAAAGAAAAAACGAAGGAAGGAAGGAATAAAGAAAAAATGTAATAAAAAAAATTGTAAGGTATGTGAGGAATTGAACCCCGACCTTTCTGCTTGTTAACCTCAGCCTTAACCACTACACCACCAACTAACATAGTATTAGTCCAAAGAACCTCATTATATACTTGGCAGCTGTATGGGGTTAGTCACTTATTCTTACATTTCTTCCACCTATAGTGCAGCGGAATTATCAACATTTTAATTGTAACCCCTTACCGTGGACATACATACAGTAATAACTTAGAAACACTTTCAGTAAAGCACACATTAACGTGTGTAAAGTAAAGCACACGTTAATTAACGTGTGTCCACACTCAGGATTCCAGGGTCCTTATCGCGTGGGTTCGAGCCCCCACCATACCCCCCCCCCCATTAATCATTGAAAAATATTTTTTATAGGGCCAAGACACTCTCCAGGTTATTGCAATAAAACGTATGTAAAAAATATTACAGTAGGTAAAAGGATGAGCGCGTGTATAGCGGCTAAACAGACAGACACACAGACAGACTGTTTTATATAGAGAGATTTCTGTCACACAGTCTCTCTCTCTCTCTCTCTCTCTCTCACTATATCTATTTTTCACTCTCTCTCACACACACGCACACACTCTATCTCTCTCTCACACACACATTTAACCAAACCCAATATTACCTCTCTCTCTCACACACACCCTCTCTCTCTCTAAAATTAAAGATAGAGATAGAGAGAGAATTTCACACTCCTACAACCATTACCATTCCTCATTTCACTTTATATCATCATCACGTACCGTCATCTCTTCCTACCACCATCAACACCAACATAACGTCTCACTTTAGCTCCTCCCTCCTCCTCTTTCTCCTCCCTCCTCCTCTCCCTTCTCTTCTTTCTCTTCCTCCTCCTCCTTCTCTTCCTCCTCTTCTTACACTTTCGACATGCCGACAGGTTGCATGGAAAACTAAGGTAATTTTCGCCAAGGGTCTGACAGATATTCAATGCCTCGGTGACAGATCCATCGCTGGGAGCTGACAGGGGGCGTGACTCACTTGTTTTACCAACCAAGTTAATCCTTAATTGCGGATGGAATTGAGTTAATTATACGTTAAAGTGCTCCTCTTTGCTTTTGACAATGGCTCCATCATTTCTCCCTCGACAAGCGTGATATTCGGTGAGGGTTGAAACATTGTAGAACGGCCGACAGACGTGTGCTAATGGGACCGACTGTAAAAATGTGAGTAAGGGAAGGCAAGGCTTGGTAAGGGATGGGGATGGAGTAGAGAGGGGAAGGAAGGGATGGAGTATAGGGAAAGGAGTAGGGAGGGAAGGCAAGGCATGGTAAGGGATGGGGATGGAGTAGAGAGGGGAAGGAAGGGATGGAGTATAGGGAAAGGAGTAGGGAGGGGATGAAAAGGGGTGGAGTAGGGAGGGAAGGCAAGGCATAGCAAGGGATGGAGTAGGGAGAGAAGGGATGGGAAGGGGGTGGATTGGTGAGGGATGGAAAGGAGTGGAGTAGAGAGGGAAGAGTGGGAAGGGAAGAGGTGGGAAAGAGAGGGGATGGAATGGGGTAGAATATTGAGGGAAGGGAAGGAAATAAGTTCACTATAAGCTTATATATAACAACCCAAAACTGTCCTCTATCTATCTATTCCTTACATTTATTTCCTTCTCTTTCCTTCCCCACCTCTCTTTCTTTCTCTCTTAGCTCCTCTTTCCTTTCATACCTCTTTCTTTCTCTCTTTGTTCATTCCCTTTCTTTCCTTCCATACCTCTCTTTCTTTCTATGTTTGCTCCTTCTATTTCCTTCCACCTCTCTCTCTCTCTCTCTCTCTCTCTCTCTCTCTCTCTCAGTCACGTGGATAAATAATAAGGACCATTTTCCCATAGACGTGATGATGGTTTCTCATTTGACAGGTAACATTTGTCAAGCGGGGAGAAGTGACAAGCCACCAATCCAACCCTCCTCCCCCTCCACCTGTCAACCCTGTCAACTCCTGTCATCAATCCTTATTTTATTTTACACTAATTATATTTATCTATTGTTTGTTACCTCTACACACCAATACACACACATACACACATTCTCTCGCTCTAAATTTCACACACGCACAGAATTAGTAACATTATTTTATACTGAATTGTTTATAATATACGAAAGAAAAAATGTAATAACAAAAATTGTAACGTATGTGAGGAATTGAACCCCGACCTTTCTGCTTGTTAACCTCAGCTTTAACCACTACACCACCAACTAACATAGTATTAGTCCAAAGAACCTCATTATATACTTGGCAGCTGTATGGGGTTAGTCACTTATTCTTACATTTCTTCCACCCATAGTGCAGCGGAATGATCAACATTTTAATTGTAACCCCTTACCGTGGACATACATACAGTAATAACTTAGAAACACTTTCAGTAAAGCACACATTAACGTGTGTAAAGTAAAACACACGTTAATTAACGTGTGTCCACACTCCTGGCAGGATTCCAGGGTCCTTATTGCGTGGGTTCGAGCCCCCACCATACCCCCCCCCCCCCATTAATCATTGAAAAATATATTTTATAGGGCCAAGACACTCTCCAGGTTATTGCAATAAAACGTATGTAAAAATTATTACAGTACAGTAGGTAAAAGGATGAGCGCGTGTATAGCGGCTAAACAGACAGACACACAGACAGACTGTTTTATATAGAGAGATATTCATGTATTTATTGGGATCCAGCCGGATCTGGCAACACTGCTGCAAATAGGTAATTCTTTCAATAAATACCAAGAATAATATCAATGTTTTAACTTTAATGTGATATTTTTGGTAGACATATTATTAATATATAGATTCTTGTACTGTTCCTTATATAAAAGTTACTCCCCTGAATATTGGATAGTTTTCTATAATGGTTTTAAGTATAGAAAACTGATCTTTCTTACGGTATTCAACACTTGATAAAATGATAAAAATATTAATAATAATAAGTAAGGAAAATTTCAAGGCATAACTTTCAGAACAATGACAAACACATACAAAAACATTACAAAAACTATAATTTATATAAACAGTACAATTAATCTGTCCTCTATAAATACAATAAATACATTCTTGTATTCACCTCTTCATTTTACACTGTATTCTTATTTAATACTGTATATTAAATTTTAAATATGCACATATAAAGTAAATACTGTATATACAATAATAATAATAAATCTTAATTAAAAACAACAACAACAACAACATTTTATTAGGAAGGGGATTAGGATTTATAAGTTTGGACTGTGGGTTGAGGATTAGGATTGGAGAGGTAAGGATTCTATCTATCTATCTATCTATTTAATGATTCTAATGAACTATAATGATTGGTGATCCCTATTTCCACTACATGAGATGATATGTGCCTAAATATATCATCGGTGGTATGTATGTATGGTTATTTTATGGGTATTTTAATTAAGTTGTGGTTGCCTCTAGTAGTGGATCGTATACTTGTAAGGTGTAGATGTGTGTCTTTTGTGTATGTCAATTAACTTGTTTGTGATTTAGTATATCATCTGTCTTCGTGTTGCCAATGGGTCGGTAAAAATGTACAATAGCGCCTCGCAAGTTTTTTTTTTTTGTGTGTGTGTGTGTGAAATGTTTTACAGCCACTCCAACCAACCTGACCTGACCTAACCTAACCTAGACCTAACCCTAACAACCTTCGATCCTAACCCTAACAACCTTCGATCCTAACCCTAACATGAAATTTAATATTGTGACGAAACGAAATACAAGCACCAACTTAAACCCTCATGACGGTATTGTATATATAATTAACTATTATGTTTGCATATTGACATTAAAATGTATTTGGAGGCGTGCTTATAAACTTATACCTATATATTTAATTTAAAGCATGTTTATGTGTACAGTATTGTAAATCCTTTTTCACTTTAAGATAAAACTTCAAAATTTATGAGACCAGAAGTATACGACTATACGGTATATAAATATCATGGCTGTGATGAGAGAGAGAGATGGAGGAGATAGAAGATAGAGAGGAGAGGAGATAGAAGATAGAGAGGAGGGGAGCTGGAGGAGATAGAAGATAGAGAGGAGAGGAGATAGAAGATAGAGAGGAGGGGAGCTGGAGGAGATAGAAGATAGAGAGGAGAGGAGATGGAGGAGATAGAAGATAGAGAGAGCAGGTGTTAATTCCCACACCCACCACCACTACTACTACTATTGTACCTCAGACTGATAACATAGATAAGAATAGAGTACTGTACTACCTTTAATGCCTTTCCCCCAAATGTTAGTCTCCCATTACTCTTGCATATCTCTTCAGTACACTACATCTCAATATATACGCTATATTAGACACCCTCATTTTTACACATGCAGTCTCATTCATGTGTATCTCATAATATGTGTTTTGTGTTGGTGTTTTCATTCACTAACGTTAGTGCTTCATAGACAACAGAAATTTTTTTATGAGTGAGAAATGTACAGTATGTATTGGCTAATTTCCAGAAGAACCCCAAGTGCAAAAAATTGTTTGTTTGAGGAGAATGAGAAATTGAAGTGGTATTATAACACTCACAATTCCACAATGATGTGATGCATGACAAAACAACTACGGTAACTAACAAACTAACAAACAAACCAACCATATAAAGTAACGAATCAAACTTACCAACTGATTAACCGTCCATACAACCAACATAATAAAAAGCAAAATCAATATGGTTTGGCAAGTACGGATAACTGCACTCCTGTTTCTCATCACTGCTTCTACTTCCCTCTCCTCCTTCTCCTCCTCCTCCTCCTCTTCTTCTTCTTCTACTCCCACTCCCACTCTCCACATGCCACTCCTTGGGGTTCACACTGTAACAGACCGCGACCTCAATGTTTTGGACTTCATTGAGGAGAGTTACCAGCCGCTGTTGGTGCTCGGGGCAATAAAGAAGAGCACCATCAGTAGCCTCATGCCCTGGACCTTCCCTGCCCTCCAACACAGTATCGAGGCGGCCACAACCTTCTGTTTAGCGTCTCCTGGTGGTGTGGCGGCCGGGGAACTTGATGGGTGTACAGTAGGGCAGTGTGAAGGCAAAGGTAGGTTGGTATGGAAAGCCTTCAATCATTGTTTTCATTAGTCTTCAGACAATAAAACAATTAATAGCTGTTTTATTTTTGTTTACCTTTTCTTTTTGGATTTCAACATTACTGACAATTAATCTAAAGAACTATAATACCCACAGTATATTATAACACCCATAATCATCTGTTTTCCATTATTTCAAGTTCTCTTAATAATGTGGATTCCCAACACACGAAGCATTTCACCCATAAAACCCCAGTGTACTTGTCTAACCATTACTCATTGTACCGTCCTAGAGATGTCCCTGAGGAGGTTTGGGGTGGAGGGGAAGGACAAGTGGAGTTATGCCATCACCAACTTCACTAAGGATATCGGGTGAGTCTGGGGTCGGTAAATATATACATACTGTACTGTACATACCGTAAGTCATAATTCACAATCAATTTTTTTTTTCATTCCTCCTCATATATTGCCATGAAACACCACCAATATTGAAGGAGCTTGTTTCATGGCATTGTCAGGAGGAATCAGAAGCCACCAGGTCTTATATATGATCACAGGGTCCTTAAATCATGTAGGCCTACAGTTGCCAAAAAAGATATTGCGACAACTATTGATACAACATTAAATATATTAATGTCCACAGATGTTTGTAGGGGTTATAAGTACAGTATGTATTACAGAAGGATATGTATATTTCCTTCTGTTATACATGTGGATATTACTATGGTTAAAGATCTATCAAGATTTGTCGCAATACCTTTTTTGGCAACTGTACTTAACAATACTTTATCAGATGAGTAGGAACCAGCAGTAGGCTACGATTTTACCAAATTTTACAAAATGGATATTCAGTACAGATTTACAGTATTATTATTACAGTAAAACCTCCATTATTGCAGACTTCACCACAGTAGTTTGATATTCTGTGGACGAACCTGTCTGATGTTTGACCCTCTCCTTGTCCAGGTTAGCTGTGAAGGTACCCAGGTTCCTGAATGTGGCAGACTTCACCCTCCTGGATCCAGCCCGCTCTGTCAGTCTTAACCTCTCTAAATAACCCACTCAGTGTTCTAAGTAGTATAGGAGTTTGTAGGGATATATAGATGGTTGTAGTAGTAATACAGTAGTAGTTTTGTATACTGTAGTAATGTCTGTAAACGGTTTGTAGTACTTGTGATTGTAAATAAACTGAGAATAGAAATAGATTGATATACTGTACCGTACTGTATTCTCGAGTGAACCAATTATATTCGATGATGATGATTAAGATAACAAAAAGAATAAGAGTACTGTACAGTAATAACAATAATAAAAATAATCATGATGCATATATCAATAATAACGATGATCTACTAATAAATCAAAGTAATGTACTGTACTCCACTTTTCAACAGGGTCTGCATCACGTACGTCAGGGTTGGCACGGCACGTCAGAGTCTGTAGTGGCAGAAGAGGGTGATGTAAATGCCTCTGTGATATGTGTAGTTGAAGGGGGCATCTCTGTAACTCTCACACCCTTCCTTCTACCATGGACACAACTCAAGGTAATGTCTGTAGATGATATAAATGTTCTTGAGTCCCACACGTGTACTGTACTGCAAGTTTTACATCATGTTGACGAGGCATTCTGATCCTGCTTTTATTTACACATTATATATCAATTATGCAGTTTAACAAGGCATTCTGATCCTGCTTTTATTTACACATTATAATATATCAATTATGCAGTTTCTTGTCACCTCAACTCCCTCCAGTGTGATGAAGAAGTATGGCAGTGTGAGCTTATGAGACAAGGAATATCAGACTGGGAAGACAATGAGGAAAAGGTGATGCCAGATGAAAACAGTGACCACCATCTTTTCCTTGCCCGTACCACTGTCCTGCCTCAAGCCTGCCTCTACATACCCCCAGCTTGGTCAGTCTCTAATATATTTAAGGGGTGCGGGAATAGGGGGACAGGCCTGGGGGGTGCGGGAGTAGGGGGATCAGGCTTGAGGGGGTGCGGGAGTTGGGGGACAGGCTTGGGGTATGCGGGATTAGGGGGACAGGCTTGAGGGGGTGCGGGATTAGGGGGACAGGCTTGGGGGGGTTTTGGGGGGTGCGGGAGTAGGGGGACAGGCTTGAGGGGGGGGTTAGGGGGTTGCGGGAATAGAGGACAGGCTTTCTACCCACCCCAAGCCTGTCCCCCTACTCCTGCATCCCTTTAAAGTTCACAATACAAATTGACTGAGTAATTTTAATACACATCAGTCCTTCGTATATAATTTCAACTTGTACAGTATGTTTTTCTAGTTTGTGAGGTAGACAGGTAACTACCGTAGATATGGTTAAGGGAGTAATACAATTGCTGAAACTATTTAGCTGAATGCATGTACAGTACAGTACTGTTTTTTTTTTTTTTTTTTTTTTTAAGCATTTTCTCTTATTTTCCCTTGTATGCAGTCCTCCTCCTCCCACTTCTCTTGCTGGCCCCCTCATCCTCATCCTCTCATTTCTCCTGCTGGCCTCTCCTCCTCCTCCTCCTCCCATTTCTCCTGCTGGCCTCTCCTCCTCCTCCTCCTCCTCCTCCTCTCACTTCTCCTGCTGGCCCCTCCTCCTCCCCCCACACAAACTTCTTACTCCCTCACTGACCCCCTTCCATCCAGACTTCTCCCTTCCATACAGGCAATGGAGTGCTAACATTCCCAAAGACACAACATTACTATGGCTAAGGTGGCGGGGAGACCTGGCCATCACACACCAAGCAATGGAAGCACTCTCACACCTACTGCAAGACGACACACACCTTGGGGAAGAGTAAGTTGGCTCTGGATTTATAATTATAAATATTAATAATGACATCTTCCCATTTGATGTGTATTAACAGCAGTGTTGACCCATTGTATATACTGTACTGTATTACTTTAACTTTCAGGTTTATTAACATTCTTGATGTAAATAAAAATTGAAAAGGCCTCCTACCTGTACAGTACTCATTTTTGTGTGTACTGTATTTAATGTAGTGTTGGACCTTTACATATATTACTTAAGCTTAATTATTATTTTAACTTCCAGCAGGTCTATTAACGTTCTTGATGTAAACATTGAAAATACTTCCTACTCAATTGGTTTGTGTTTAAAGCAATGTTATGTCTTTACATAATAATTATACAGTATTACTGTACTTAAACTTGCAGGTCTATAATAAAGGTATTTGAGAGTTGGCAGAAGAGAGGTCCATCCAGCCTGTGGGAAGTGGTGCCTAAGGAGTGGTCACGTCCTCTTGTATTATGGGGGGGTCAGAATCCGCTCCTTCACTTGGTGCGTCGCTACCTTCTCTCTGATCGCAGTCTCAACCTTCATCAGTTCCTCGAAGAATTTAGAGTCGTGAGTTAGTTGATGTCTTGGTGTAGCACCTCTTTGTGTATATGTGTGTGTGTGTGTGTACTGTTGAAATTATTGGTGTGTGTGCCAGTGACTGTACTGTATGTGTGTTTTTTATATTAAATCCTTTAGTTTTAGATAAAAATGTTTGCTCTGCCTACATTATTTACTGCATTACAGTACTTACTGTAATATAAATAAAGGTACTGTATTATCCTCCCTCCCGCCTTGTTACAAAAAGAAAGTATTTGTTCTCCCTCCTTGTAATAAAAAACACAAATATTATCCTCTCTCCCTCCCTCAGGACCGTACACTGTTGCCAGACTTAGTGGACTGTCCCAAAGAATGCCAGTCATCAGCACACACCATCTTCATCCTCCTGGACACTGACTCGGATGGCTTACTGACGGATGTTGATGCCACTATGATAACTCGGTCCACCTTCACTTTACTCACACAAGAACTGGATGAACTGGTGGATGAATTGGTGGAGTTGGGACAGGAGCAGTGGCAACAGATTATTCAGGTTAGGGTAATCTATATACATAAAGCCGAAATTCTGTATGTGTGTGTCTCTGTGTGTGTGTGTGTGTGTGTGTCCTCTATGCACGCCCTGATCCTTCGTCCTAGAGTGAAATTTTTACATGGGTGTGATCGCTAATACTTGGGGAGTGTTTTGGACCTATATAAAAAATGTTTTTCATGTTTTTCAAAAAATGTCAATGTTTTGAGGGGGATTCGAACCCCGGGATTAGTGACACGCACAAACTCTCTCTCTCTCTCTCTCTCTCTCTCACACACACACACACACACACACACACACACACACACACACACACACACACACACACACACACACACACACACACACACACACACACACATGCTCTCTTTCACATGCTATCTCTCTCTCCCTCACAGGCTCTCTCTCTCTCTATCTCTATTTTTTAATTTCAGAGAGAGAGAGGGTGTGTGTGTGTGTGAGAGAGAGGTAATACTGGGTTTGGTTATATTTGTGTGTGAGAGAGAGATAGTGTGTGTGTGTATGTGTGGGAGAGAAAGAGTGAAAAATAAATATAGTGTGTGTGAGAGGTAGAGATAGATAGATAGCTAGACTGTGAGAGAGAGATAGAGAGAGAGACTGTGTGTGAGAGATAGGTAGATAGATAGATTGTGTGAGAGAGAGAGAGAGAGACTGTATGTGAGAGAGATAGACTATATATGCGGGAATAAGGGACAGGCTTGGGGTGGGGGGGTTTGCGGGGTGCTGGAATAGGGGACAGGCTGAGGGGTGGGTGGGTAAAAAGCCTGTCCCCTACTGTCACACACCCCAAGCATGCCCCATACACACACATACGCATACACACAAACACACACATCCCTACCGTACATGAAAAAAGGCTAATGATTCCTTTTAAACTATACCACAGTGTATACAGTAACCTCTCAATATTTTACTAGCAAATATAGATAGTATTTAATTATTGAGGTTATGTAATTGGCAACATTGGCTGAAGAAAAACACCACCACTATTTTTGATGATCATTTTAAGTAATTAGCAACATTGGCTAAAGAAAAACACCACCACTATTTTTTATTAATTAACAACATTGGCTGAAGAAAAACTCTAAAATCTGGCAAAATCGGTGTGTAGGATGCGTCTCCCTCTTCCCGTGCGTCCTTCCTGGAGCGAGCCAAGGACAGGATGGTACTGTCAGCCAAGACGTCAGTGAAGCGGTGGGTGGACGGGGACCTGGAAGGAGCCGACGAGGACACTCTCAAGGAACACCTACCATCCCTCCACGCCAAGGTCATCGAGGCCAGGGAAAACAAATCTCGTGGTACGTGTATCATAACTTGAGGTAATGGTACCATATTTCTAGGCCAGGCACATATAAATTTCTAGGTATGGGTATGATATTTCTAGAACACCACAACCATTAATTCTCTAGGCACTGGTATGATATTTCTAGGCCAGGCACAATAAAAAATAAGTTTCTAGGTAAAGGGTGTAATATCTTTTAGTACTGGTATGATCATTTTAGATACTATTATGATAATTCTAGGCCAGGCACTACAAATCTCTAGGTATGTGTTGAATATCTAAAGGTAGCCTAATGGTATGATATTTCTTGGTACAGTACAGGCATAACAAGTTAATGAGGTGAATGGTACATATTTTATACAATGTCAGTCATTAAATTTTAGTGTTATATTCAAGCTACTACTACTGTACTGTACTACTACTACTAATACTACTACTACTGTATTACTACTACTACTACTACTACTACTGTTAATCTTAATATTGTCTTACTCATCAGAAGTGAAGACAGAACTGTAAGAGGCACCACCAGCTACAGCAACACTCCTGCACTCACTAACTCACTAACTCACTCACTCATTGCTATCTGAGTCACCTACACATCAAGCCTTCTTTTTTAACTTATGTTTATGGTAAACCCTCATTATACAACAATGGAATCGAAATAAATACTGTCATTGAATTTCTTACACATACTATTTAATAGCATTTAATTTACCATACTGTACACAAATAAGGCCGATGTGGAAGCCAGAATTATCAGAGATTAATCACACTTTTATGGCAAATAATCACATAAATATCTAGGTCGAAGATTGGATCCAGATTATGCGACGCCCAAAGCCTCAGCACCGTGACGGAAGGTGTACTGTATGACATTGTAGTTTGTAGCATTCAGCTCGTCTTTCCGTATAAAAGTTTTGTTGACATTGTTTCCCATTAGCTGATCCCATCTTCAGTTATAACATTGTCTCCTTGCATCCTGAACCCATTGCCAGGCTGCAGTAGTAATGGTTCCTCCCCTGGCCCCCCCTTCCTCATGTTGTCACCTTGTCTTCCTTTCTGGTCCACTTCTACCGTCACACTTCTTCTTCCCTCCTTCAGGTTCTCCTCGCACTCGGATTTCTCCCCGCACTTTTTGCCACCCTCTGAAAGAATTAGAAATGCCAGTAGTAAATTCATAATAAATGGAAAAATACTTCAATTTTTCCATTTTTCTTTTTTGAGTACTGTACCAAATATTTTATTAATTTATTATTTATTTATGGTACATACAGTACTTATTTATTTTTTCTGTTGCTGTAGAGATTGAATTTAAAAACCATTACAATTAATCATTTAAGAACTGCCATTACATACATTGTACAATAGAAGATAACTAAAAATACCACAGGAAAATCTGCTTTGTCCACGGTTTAGTTAAGACATATGATTGATCAAAGACCCACCTGGAGTTTTGTGACAGCCGCAGCAAGTGAGGAGAGCATGTGTCCCCAAGAAGACGATGGCGTACACTCCTACCACTGCACCAATTATGAGGAAGGTGTTCTTGCTGCCCACAACATCATAGAGTTGCCCACCCACCAACCCACCAACACCAGTACCTGCAACCACAGAAAAATGGAAATGAGTTGCAAAACGGTTATAGACAAGTATGGAGAAGCTGTACCATTTGTCTTCAGTGATGGTCTTGGTAATTCTGGCAAGTTATAATGCAACGACACACCAATGTTAAGGAGGAAATTCGGTGTTGGTAAATTTGGAGCAACTGAATCCTCCAAACTATTCCAAGCAACAGAACACCATTATTTTTGCTCATCTGATCTTGTTTCATAGCATACTTTGGTGGAATCAATGCACTCCAATGTAACAAAAGTGATTTACCCCCTTAAAAGAAACAGACAACTCACTGACAAAGAAGGTGGCCCCAAAGATGGCCTGAGTAGTGGCCACAGCGCCCTTGGGAGAGACAGCACTGGCGTAGGAGGTGATACAAGGGTAGATGATTCCAAAGGACACACCATGAAGGAGGTCAGCGGGTATGAACCACCAGGGGTTAGTGATGGCACCGTAAAAACACAGACGTACACAGAAACCCAGCAGTGATACGAAGAAGGTGTTGATGTGGCCAAGGCGGGTTATAATACGACCTGAGAGATAAAAATGGAAGTTAACCCCATCCAAGTTATACAGTATAATATTATACAGCATCTCCAAAATTTATGTTCCCATGATTACCTAAATTTATATCCAGGGTGGTCTCAAAATTTATATCTAAGTGGTCTCAAAATTTATATTCACATGATCTCCAAATAAGAAATATCTGTACAGTGAACATTTAAATTCCGATGATCTGCAAGAAGAAACAAAACAAATGTGGGAGCGAGTGCCTTAATTAACCACCCACCAGCAAGCAGGAGGAAGGGCACCTCAGCCAGGAAGCACTGTACACCCATGAGGAGTCCCAGGAGCAGCTTCAGGTGGGGGAAGTCTGGCTGCCACGCCTTTGCCACGTCCTCCACCAGAATGAACTCAAACGTCCACAGCAGTCCACAAGCCATGCCCACTATTCCAGTACTCATCTTGATGTTTACACCATTATTGTTGTGTTATTAAGGACCCTGTGATCGTGTATGAAAATTGGAGGCTTCTGATTCCTCCTGACCATGCCACAAAACAAGCTCCTTCCCTATAGGTGGTGTTTCGTGGCAATATTTAAAGGACTCGTTAACCTCCAATTATCTGACTACAACACAGGGTCCTTAATGATGTTGTCTCCTTATTGTGTTATTAATAATGTTGTCTCCTTATTGTGTTATTAATTATGTTGTCTCCTTTAAACTTCCGCCTAACTCTGATACAAATTAAACCTCCATATTTTCATTACAGTATATTATTTTGCATATCATGACGGCATCACACAGAATGCAACACATTATAGCATTATACAATATGTATAACACATCACATCACACTTCATACATACACACATACAGTCATGGTCAATAATAATCATACACATATAGGTATCTCAAACAATTTGCTGTCTAATATTTTGATGTTCACATATGGTATTTTTGTGTTAAGTAGTGCATAGCTACTTGTAGTAAATTAAAAGATGGTAGTTAACCTATTTATTCGAAAGTTTATCATCTAAGGAACAGAGGGAAGCTGTCAAACTCTTACGTGAGTTATCCCTATATAGATTATTATATTTGACCACGACATCACATCACACAACACATCACCAATTCACCACACACTCATAGAGCATCACACTTCATACTTAGCATCACATCACATCACACCACACAGCATCACACTAAATTCACACTCACAGAGCATCACACATTAAAAATTATAACACACCACATCACATCATTGACCTCACATTACATTTCATAACCTCATTACATCTCACCAAAAACAACAAAGCCTATATATACTCTGTTCAAAATTTGTGTTCCATTGGCCTCTCATGCTTAGATAGAAATAGAGAGATATATAGAAATAGATAAATAGATAGAAATAGAGAGAAATAGACAGATAGATAAAGGCCAGTGGATACACAAATTTTGAACAGAGTATAGCCTGTGACTAACAAAGTAATACAAAGATATACAAAGGCCATTACAAACAACTAACAACCTTACCAAGACAAGTAACACCCTCCTCCACCACTTGACCCCATAACGCGCTGATGAACTCGACCCCTTCTCCGGCCGTGGGAACCGGAGTCGGGCCACCACTATCAGGTCAGCTCCGAGGAACACCAGGGTCAGAACGTGTGCCGGGAGGTAGTCCTGTTCACCTCGACCCTGTGTGTGTGTGTGTGTGTATGTGTGTGTATGTGTGTTGTGTGTGAAGGAAGAATTAAGGGGATATATTAGATTTTCTTGATGGTAAATTGGAGAGTACTGTATTATTATAGAAATTACTGTATTTATTATAACCATTACTGTATTATTTATAACCATTACTGTGTTTATCATAACCATTATTGTATTATTATAACCAATACTGTATTTATCATAACCAATACAGTACTGTATTTATCATAACCGTTACTGTATTTACTATAACCATTACTGTATACAACCTTAGAGTACCAATCAACTAAAGCTCCCAGCATGATAGCAGACACACCAATGCCCACTGACCCCCACACACGCTGTCCACCATACTTATGTCTCTCTTCACCTGTACCAAGAAAGAGAGCGAGAGAGGGAGGGAGAGCGAGAGAGCAAGAAAGAGGGAGGGAGAGAGAGAGAGCGAGAGTGCAAGAAAGAGGGAGAGAGAGAGAGCGAGAGAGCAAGAAAAAGGGAGGGAGAGAGAGAGAGTGAGAGAGCAAGAAAGAAGGAGGGAGAGAGAGAGAGCGAGAGAGCAAGAAAGAGGGAGGGAGGGAGAGAGAGAGAGAGGGAGAGGGGGTCAGGTTAGGGTTAATTCATAAGGGACCCTGTACTCGTTTATGAGAACTGCATGGTGGCTTTATGAGACCTGGTGGCTTCCGATTCCTCCTGACTATGCCACGAAACAAGCTTCTTCAATATTATTATGTAGGTGGTGTTTTGTGGCTATGTTTGAAGGACTCGCTATAATCTCCAATTTTCTGACTGCATCTCAGGGGTTCTTAGTTAATTAAAGGGATAATATACTTTTGTTACATTGGAGTGCCTTGATTCCACCAAAGTGTACCATGAAACAAATTTAAATGAACAAAAATAATGGTGTTTTGTTGCTTGGAATAGTCTGGAGAAATCATTTTGGTCCAGATTTAATTGTATAACATTATAAGTACATATGATTACTTGTATGGTTGTATTTGATTTTTGTTGTGTGTGTTTGTGTAATCTTTGCTTATGTGTGTGTGTGTAATCTTTGCTAATATATTTGTGTGTGTGTGTGTGATACATGCTTATGTTTGTTTGTTTTGTTTGTAATTTTTACTTGTGTTTGTGTGTTTGTGTGTGTGCAATACCTACCCAGCATCTGAAAGCACACAGTCTCTTGCATGGTAATACTAACGGTGTGACCACAATACTGACACAACAAACACACAAACAGTAACCAGAACTCATAACGCTGCCACAATGTCCAGTCACCTTCACCTTCACTTTCTGTATGTGTGTGTGTGTGTGTGTGTGTGTGTGTGTGTGTGTGTGTGTAGTGATGAAAGGGAGAGAGAAATAAGAAAAAACATTAATTAGTCATGCTTAGTCAAACTTTAAGCTAAAATTATTATTATTATTTTTATTATATGCTTTCTACACAAAGTTAAAGCTAGAAAAATATACAGTACAGTACTATGCTTTTCACACAAATTTAAAGTTAAGAATTACTGCTTTCCACTCAAACTAAATTGGCTCATAAAAAAAAAGAGATCTCTTGAAATCTTAGTCTCATTTTTAACTCTGGATAACCACTATACATCAATATACAGTATACAATTGTCAAGCACTAGAATGTATAAAAGATTACTGTACCCTTATTATTGTGCAGACAGTGAGGTTGTAGAGGCGGGGTGGGTGTGTGGGTGAGGGTGGTTTTATAGGGTGTAAAAGTGGGGGTAGTAGTGTTGTGGGTGTGGGTTGTTTTCTCGGGTGTAAAAGTGTGGGTAGTGTTGTGGGTGTGGGTTGTTTTTTCGGGTGTAAAAGTGTGGTTAGTAGTAGTGTTGTGGGTGTGGGTGGCATTGTGTATGATATTATGTGTGTGTGGACAGAAGGGCTGTGTCGTTGGTGTCGTCAGTGTGGGGACGTTAGGAACCCAATACAGTGCAGTGAGTGAGACCATCATGAGGGACACACCACCGAATAACACCGACTTATGACCCCTTGTGTAGTCAGCGATAGTACCGGCAGTAATCTTGGTCACCAGGCTGTGTGTGTGTGTGGAGAAAGAAAGACGTTTTAATTTAAAGAACCTGTGATAATTGTGTAATGGAGACTTGTATAATTCCTCCTATAACTTTATCACGAAACAAACTTGTATACAGTAATTCCTCCTATAGTAATCTTGGTCACCAGGCTGTGTGTGTGTGGGAAAAGAAAGACGATTTAATTTAAAGAACCTGTGACAATCGTTTAATGGAAACTTAGTATAATTCCTCCTATATATAACTTTACCACGAAACAAACTCCTTCCATATTATTATACCGTAGGTATATGATGTTTCGTGGTAATATTTGAAGGGCTTGTTTACCTCTACCTCGTTATCCATTACAGTACTGCCTTGGTAAATTTAATTAATACATTTATTAACATTTTTTTTTCTTTATTGACATACAGTACTGTACATATATTTATTTACCTGAGGAAGGGTAGGACAGTCCATATTACCCCCACTACCTGTGCTGGTACCCCCTTCTGTTTTGTAATGAGGGGCAGCAATACAACCAGAGCAGTACCTAAAAAAAAAAAAAAAAAAAAAAAAAAAAAAAGAGGGAAACAAAAAATTAGTGTGTGGGAGTAGGGGACAGGCTTGGGGGGGTACCTAAAAAAAAAAGGTGGAAAAATTATAAATATTAAACTTTAATCATAATAATATTTTCTTATAGTAGCCAAGACAGTCGTAAATAAGTGCCAAACTAATTAATTAAAGTTTGATATGTAACAATCCATTTATTTATTTATTTATTTATACTGTATTAATAATTATGTATATTTACCCATAAAGCGTAGAAAATAATGCATCTTCATCGGTAACATTTTCCAATCGATAGTCATTCTTTTACACATATTTCACACTTATAATATAAAGTTATAATAAAACTCTATATATATATACTGTATATATATTCTCTTCTATTATTGGTAGTAGTAGTAGTAGTAGTTATTGGTAGTAGTTGTTATTATAGTACATTTATATATATATATTCTTTTCTATTAGTTGTAGTAGTACATGTAGTTGTATAGTCAAAGCCTCATAAAAAAGTACATGTTTTTTTTTATAGTACATGTATATATATTCTCTTCTATTATTGGTAGTAGTAGTAGTTGTTGTTGTAGTGGTGTATTAATTTCACCTTTCCACCACTAACACTTTTGCTAATTATATCATTCTATTATCTATTGGTAAATCTGGAGCAACTGAATCCTCCAAACTATTCCAAGCAACAACAGAACACCATTATGTTTGTTCATCTGCATCTGGACTTGTTTCTTGTCATATGTTTGGAGGAATAAAGACACTCCAATTTAACAAAAAATAATTAATTACCACGTTAATTAATCGATTGTATATATGAAGAATGTTCAGACAATTAAGTCATTATAATCACTAATTATAATTATATTGTATAAGTATGATGTCAAATAGAGTGATCTGACTGACTGACACACACACACACACAGACACACTCGCACTACCCGCCGTCCGTCACTCTCTTCTGTCACTCTATCACTCTCACTCACTGTCTCACTCGCTCTCTCTCTCTCTCTCTCTCACACACACACACACGCGGGATGTTCATGTCAAGGGTTGCCAGAGGTCAGCGGAGGTCAGTTGGCACCTCAATGAATTATACCTCTTGTTTGTTTACTTCTCTTTTATTTCATTATTATTTTCTCATCTCTATCTTTTAATGGTGCCTATTTTTTATTAATCTGTAATTGTGTGTTTATTCCTAGTTTATTATGTTTATTCCTGTTTTATTTCATATTTTCTCATATCTATCGTTTATTGGTGTCTATTTTTTAATCTGTTTGTTTATTACTGTTTTATTTCACATTCTCTCCTCCCTATCGTTTATTGGCCTATTTTAACCGCATCCGTGGTGTATACGATGATGGCGTGGTACCAGTACGACGGTTCTGGTGGTGTTGTTTGTCTATGGAGAGCCATGCATGCATCGTACCGTTACCACACCATCGTACGTACTATACACCACAATGAGAATGATCGATTAGGTTCAGTGATTATCTCGTCTTCATATCAGCTACTTCCCATCCACCTGACAACAACAACATCAATAACAACAAACAAACAAACAACAGTAGAACGTAAACCAACCCTCCTTCCCCCAACCCCCCCCCCAAAAAAAAAATATATGATAATAAATAAATAAATAAAATATGAATATCGATTAGTGTAATTATTTGCTCATTAATATTACGAGTCGTGGATGTGTGATTAATTAATTGAGTCGTATGAGAGCAAATCCAATTAACACATAATTATAGACGCTAATAATATTTTTAATTATTAATGTCTCGTTTCGTTAAAATTCGGATAACTAGTGCAAGGTTAGATTTTAGAAGATTTAGCTGTGTCTATCATGTTCCCATTTTCCTTCTGTTAAAAAATGAAGGAGAATGGGAAGATGTAAAAGGAAAATGGGAAGGTTAAAAAAGAGAATGGGAATGCTAGAAAAGAAAATGGGAAGGAGTGAAAGGAAAATGGGAAGTTAGAAAGGTAAATGGGAAGTAGTGAGAAAAATATATGCCTGACTTGAATAAAATTATATACTTTGAAATACGAAAAATCCAAACATGACGAGATAAATTAATTTTACTCGTGCTTCGTGTTGAAAATAATGAACAAAACTATTAAAATTTTACTGTACCAAGATAGATTATGTATAGGTCATGTAGCCCCAATAAATTTAAATAGATGTGTTTGTGTGTCTTAGGGGAAATAATATTATGATTTAAATTTATATGTGATGTTACAATATATGGCGTGTGTGTATGTGTGTATGTGTGTGTGATCATTTTACCTTCACACTTTCCTTGTTTCGTGTATATGTGTGTGTGTGTGTGATGACTTTTCCTTCACACTTTCCTTGTCTCCAGTGTGTGTGTGTGTGTGTGTGTGTGAGGTAGGAACATCTGCTGGGATCAAGTTTTATCTGTGTTTTCTTACGGTTCCATTATATAATTATCATCAAAACAATATCACTTAATCTCGTCATTATCATCATCATCATCGACATGCAAGGTGAGTGAGTGAGGAATAGTGGGTTATTTTATGAGTTAATGGGTGATGAGTTACTATGAGAGAGAGAGAGAGGATGCACACACACACAGCTCGTTAGAGATAGAGATATATATAGGTAGAGAGAGAGAGGATGCACATACAGGAGATAGAGAGATAGGACACACACAGAAACACACACATAGGATGCACAGAGAGAGAGAGAGAGAGAGAGAGAGAGAGAGAGAGAGAGAGAGAGAGAGAGATATCACACTCAGAAGGGAGGGGGCACACACACACATACACACACATAGAAAGAGAGAGAGAGAGAAAGGGAGAGTACTCAGAAATGAATGACTCATAACGGAAGTAGTAATAATTGTACAGACAGACTAACAAACCAATTCTACTTACCCTACCTACCTACCTATCTATCTAGTTACTCACTTGTACCTATCTACCTATATACTCACCTACCTACCTACTTACACATACACACACATGCACACACACACACACACCATCTCCTCTCCCTCTCTCTCTCTCACACACACACACCACTCTCCCCTCCCTCTCTCTCTCTCACACACACACCACTCTCCCCTCCCTCTCTCTCTCACAAACACACACACACACACCACTCTCCCCTCCCTCTCACACACACATACACCACTCTCCCCTCCCTCTCTCCCCTCCCTCTCTCTCTCTCTCTCTCTCTCTCTCTCTCTCTCTCTCTCTCTCTCTCTCTCACACACACACACACACACACACACACATCTCCCTGTCAATCATGTGGTCCCATTATCCAATTAAGATCATTACCCATTAATGATATTTAATGAGGGACTAATTAAGACACTTGTTAATTGGAAGTGAAGGGACAGTTTGTTACACACACACACACACACACACACACACACCTTCAACTTAGACCTACATACACACACACACACACCTTCAACTTAGACCTACATACATACAGTACAGCTTCGATTTAAAAACACACATACACACACATATTCGACTTACACACAAACACACACATATTCGACTTACACACAAACACACACATACCTTTACCTTCACCACACACACACACACACACATTCAACTGAGAGAGAGAGAGAGAGAGAGAGGTGTTTTTTAAGTGTAAGTATTATTAAGCATTATTTTGATTATAATGTGTGAGAGAGAGAGAGAGAGAGAGAGAGAGAGAGCAAGCTATAATATTCCCGGATGTATCTTGTATTTCACTAGTAGGAAACCACATCTTGCAAGCTTATAGCCTGTGTGTGTGTGTGTGTGTGTGTTCTCTCTCTCTTTATGTGTGTGTGTGTGTTTTTTCTCTATGTGTGTATTGTTCTCTCTCTTTATGTATGTGTGTGGTTGTGTGTGTGTGTGTTCGCTCTCACTTTATGTATGTGTGTGGTTGTGTGTTTTTTCTCTCTATGTGTGTGTGTTTACTGTATCCTGATGTGTTTGTTTACATGCCTGTATGTTTTTGTGTTTGTCTCTGATGTAACACACACACACACACACATACAGAGGAAGACTAGACAGGCCCACACACACACACACACACACACACACACACACACACACACACATATACAAGGTTTATGAATACTAATGTTCCACTTGATTTGTCTCACTCTGCACACACACACACACACACACACACACACACAGACAGACCAAATACATAACCACCCACTCTTTTAAAAATTGCTTGTATTATTATTATTATTATTATTATTATTATTATTATTATTATTATTATCATTATCATAGTGGTGGTATTCCCTTCACCCCATATATCCTCTCCGCGTGTGTGTGTGTGTGTGTGTGTGTGTCCCTCAAACCTCGATAATTCTCAACTTTCTTTATCTACTGGAAATTCTGGTGTACACACACACACACACACATTCCACTCATACACACACACATTTAGCTTCTCTCTCTCTCTCTCTCTCTCTCTCTCTCTCTCTCTCTCTCTCTCTCTCTCTCTCTCTCTCTCTCTCTCTCTTTGCCAGTCCACACACACATACACACAATCCTCTCTCTCTCTCTCTCTCTCTCTCTCTCTCTCTCTCTCTCTCTTTACACACACACACACACACAGTCCTGTTGGGGTAATTCATGTAGTGTTGTGCATGTCCTTGTCTGTGTATCCTCCCTGTGTGTCTGTGTGTGTGTTTGTGCTCCCTCTTCCCACACTATATATCAATACCATCTATCCCCCCCACCTATCACCTTTCCTTCACCCCTTCCTCTCTCTCTCTCTCTCTCTCTCTCTCTCTCTCTCTCTCTCTCTCTCTCTCTCCTGCATATACAAACCTCTCCCTCTTTTAGCCCCACTCTCTCTCTCTCTCTCAACACTTCACACACACACACACAAATTTGTCCCATTTTACTACCATTACCTACCCTCATCCTCTGGTTACACCCACACATACATTCAACCAGCCCTAACAATATTTATACAACAACAACAACAACACAAACAACAACAACAGAATACAAGGTTACAACAGAATATACAAGGTTACATACATACATACATACATACATACATACACAGTAACTTTCAGGAAATATGTATACAGGATATTGGTTAAAATGTGTGTTTGTATATTCCACACATAATAATAGGCAATCCATACAGTATCTCCTCTCCTCCTCTCCTCCTCTTCCCTCCCCTCCTCTCCTCTCCCTTCTCCTTTTCTCCTCTCCTCTCCTCCTCCCCTCTCCTCTCCTCCTCTCCTCTCCTCTCCTCCTCTCCTCTCTCCTCTCCTCTCCTCTCCTCCTCTCCTCTCCCTACACTTGTTACATACAGGAAAAGTTTGCACAATACAGGGGAACTACTCTTGGTTGAACATAACGTCACACTCACTCCAAACCTCTCAATACTGTTAGGTCATTTCCTCCCCTGCCTGAGAGAGAGAGAGATACGTAGTAGGTCTTGTTCTGTACCTGTCGCATACATACATACATACACGTCATTCATACACTCTATAGGCCTTATATAGGTTATTCCCTTATGTGTTAGTTTTTTTATTTAGTTAGCTTTATTCTTTGTATGCTTCCAGTTTCAACCCTTGTAGGAATTCAATGGTCCCTCCTTTCCTTATATTTCCTTCGTGTTTACTGCATGTCATACCTTTTTTTAGCCTTGTGTTGTGTTGTGTGTGTGTGTGTGTTCCTCTTCGTCCTCATGGTTTAATTGGAGGAATCACACACACACACACACATCTATTTCCTGTGGCGGCGGCGGCAGCGGCGGCTGGGCCGGCTGCGTGGGCGGCGGCGGGGTAATTATTAAAAAACGACGGCAGCGGTGCGGCGGCGGCAGGGCGGCGGCGGCGGCAGGGCGGCGGCGGCGGCAGGGCGGCGACGGCGGCAAGGCGGCGACGGCGGCAAGGCGGCGGTGGGGCGGCGGCGACGACGAAAAAAAATAATAATTATTATTATTATAAAAAAAAAAAAAAAGTTACTTATTACAAAAAAAAAAAAAAAAAAAAAAATATTAAAAAGAATATATATATTATTAAAAAAAACAATAAAGAAAACTAATTATTAAAAAACGACGGCGGCGGCGGCGGGGCGGCGGCGAAAGCGGCGGCGACGGAAGTCGCGGCGGCGGCGGCGTCGGCGGGGCGGCGGCGGAGGCAGGGCGGAAGCGGCGAATAAAAGGTGAATAAATATTATGTGCATTTTCAGCAAGGTGGATGTCTGAAGTGTTGCGAAATTTGTATTCATGATGTATCGTAAATGTTTCACCGAAAATCGAGAATAAAGTAATGAAAATCGCAAGTCTTCAACTAAAGATCATATCAAGAGACTTCTAGTTGGTCTCATCTTATTCGTTTCTTAATTCTGCATCTTTTGGTGTATAATACATGCAACTTAGGACACAAATTTGCTTCATAATATGAGAAAAGTGAAGGAAAAGTAGACCAATTTGTAGTATTTTCTTACGACTTTGTTTACAAACTTTCTTTTGTTTCTGCCCAATCCGTATCTGGACGACGAGAACACAGATTCTACGTATTTGGTCAGTTCTCGTCACTGAAACCAATTGACTGAAACCAAGCGCTCCCAAGACGGTCTTGGTACCCCAATCCTCCGCTTGGACAACCAGATGACGTCTCTACTGTACATACTCTCTCTCTCTCTCTCTCTCTCTCATACATATACTTTACTTCCCGTTCAAGTTTCCACCTACTGTACATACTCTCTCTCTCTCTCAGCAGGCGTGTACCCCCGGTGTTGTGGTGGGGTGTGGTGGTGGTGGCGTGGGTGGCAGAGGCGTGGTGTGGTGCTACTGGGGTTAAGGTTGGCACTTCTGGCACTGCTTCTCATCATGGCACTCATTCACGGTAATTCTTCTGTTTAGCGCCACCACCTGTGACGTCACCTTTTATTATTATTATTATTATTATTATTATTATTATTATTATTATTATTATTATTAACCGGGTGTCCTTCGGGACACCTGGTTCCTTTAAGCATAAATAGTACCAACTAATTAAAAAATGTACATTACATACCTTCTTCAAGTCCTTCTGTTTATAAAACTACGCAATATCATGAAGAAACTGGTTAGGGAATGTGTCCTTGTATTTCCATCTATATAGAAATTATTGAAGTTAACGCTCTCGTATAGTTCCTCGGAAGTATGGCGTTCACCGTTCAGGATACGTAGCTTTAGCATAGTAACCTTCAAGAAATTTCTATGATCTGGTCACTATAATCACTTAATTAACTCCTCCACGAATAATTATTTTATCACTGTCTTGTATGTGGATTACATCGAAAATCCGATTTGTATTAGTATAATTTATATCACCAGGAGGACGAGAGTGGGAAGTACACCACTAACAATATATGTAGGCTATCTCCTTAAATAATGTTGTTGTAATTTATATACTGTACTAATTATATATATATTATTTTTCAGGAGTGAGATGGGCTGTGAGGGAAGGTGTGAGTAATAATAATAATAATAATAATAATAATAATAATAATAATAATAATAATAATAATAATAGGTTACCAAGAATAATTACCAAGAGTGACACACATACATTTATGATCACACTCGAGAATTACTCCACCTACTCCACCTCCTCCTCCACCTACACCACCTCAATTTCCTCCACCTACTCCTCCACCACTTCTCCATCCACAAGTCTTGGACATTATGAAGGAGATTACCTGGAATATGATGAGGTAAATATGTTATTATTATTGTTATTATTATTTTCACGTTCCTCCGTTCTGATTATTATTACAGTATTATTATTACTGTTCTTCTTCTTATTATTATTATTATTAGTAGTAGTATTGTTATTTAGTTCTCATATTTTCACATTCTTTCATTCTCATTATTATTATTATTATTATTATTATTTTATTATTATTTTATTATTATTATTATCATTTCCTTCCCATTATTTTCACGTTCTCACCATCCTCATTATTTACTCCTCTAGGTATTTTCCAACCACTCTGACATAAGGTGGCCAATACTCATGTTTTCCACTATGGGTCGCCTTGGTAACTGTCTGAGCAGCTACGCCACGGCCCTCACCTTCCACACCACCAACACCAACAACAACGACCACACCCAACAAGCCACCATCGCAGTCGCTCAGAATATTTTCAAGTCCGTTTCTCGAGTCATGGATAGGAGGCACCTCGCATTACCTGTTGTGGGTATGTATGTACTGTACCTGTATACTTAAAAAAAATTATTGTTGAAACAGAACACCCATTATTCTTGTTCATTTGGTCCTGTTTCGTGGCACATATACTTTGCAGGAATCATGGCACTCCAATGTAACAAAAGTGAAATCCCCCCCCCCCCCCCCCCCTTAATCTTTTCTTTCAACACAAGGTAACGAGTAACGTAACAAAAGTGAATTACCCACCCTAAATCAATCTATTCTTTCCACACGAGGTAACGAGCTGCTCTTGGACGTACTGGACATGGGACTGAGTGAGGTAGTGAGACCAGATTACCTCAAGGATGATCATGTTAGTCACCTCCTGCCAACCATCAATAGAGCAGTTAATGAATATATAAAGACTGGCAAGGAGAAACTATATCTCCTTGAAGGTGAGTGTGCTATTATTATGATATTATATTGTAAACACTTCATATACGATTATTAAATACTTGTACAATCATTAGAGCAGTTAATGAATATATAAAGACTGGCAAGGAGAAACTATATCTTCTTGAAGGTGGGTATGCTATTATTATGATATTATATTGTAAACACTTCATATACGATTATTAAATACTTGTACAATCATTAGAGCAGTGGATGAATATAAGAAGAATGGCAAGGAGAAACTATATCTCCTTGAAGGTGTGTGTGTGCTATTATTATGATATTATTTTGTATAGTATAATTTATGATGATTAAAATACTTGATGAATATAAAAAGATTGGCAAGGAGGAAGTGTATCTCCTTGAAGGTGTGTGTGGTATTATTAAGATATTATTTTGTATAATATGCTGTACACACTTGATATACTGTATAAATTATTATTATATAACCCCTAGGAGTTACCAAGACAATAATTATATAATATCTTAAATTTTAGTTTCATTATACAGTATTTAGGGATGAGAATTAAAGTACCGTATAATTATGTTTCTCTTTCCTCAGGCTATCCAAACAAAATGAAGATGTTGGCAGATCATCACCAAACTATACGAAGTCATTTCAAGATTAGACCAGACCTTCAAGAAAAAGTATGTATGTTTCTGAAAAAAAATAATGTAGGAATAATATATTTTCAAAAAGAGGAGAAATATTTTAAAAGAAATATTACAGGATGAATTAATATATTTTAAAAAAGAGAAAGAAATATTACAGGATTGATATATTTTCAAAAAGAGGAAACAGAACACAATTTTTGTTTCCAAACCATATTAAAAAAGAAATATGACAGGATGAATTAATATACAGTATTTTCAAAAAGTGAAAGAAATATTACAGGATTAATGTACAGTATTTTCAAAAAGAGGAGATAGGAGAAACAGGAGACCATTATTAACTGTTGTCCATCTATCTAGTCCTGTTTCCTGACATACATATATATAATTTGAAGGGATTATCAAAACACTCCAACATACCAAAAAAAAAAAAAAAAAAAAAAAATGTATTATCCCTTTAAACTTAACTTAATATATACAGTATATATATATATTTTTTTTTTTTCACAGGCCAGGTCATTTCTGGATGGAGTGAGAAGGACAAGAGGTCATGATGTTGTTACTTTCATTGGGGTTCACATTCGTCGTGGTGATTACGTTAATTTTATGGAGGTGAGGAAAATCTTATATAATTTTTTTTATATACTGTACTTGCTTTTAAGGGAGAAGTTTTGTGTTGGTAATTCTGGAGCAACCGAATCCTCCAAACTATTCCAAGCAACAGAACACCATTATTTTTGCTCCTCTGGTCTTGTTTCCTAGCATACTTTGGAGGAATCAAGGCACTCCAATGTACCAAAAAAGAATTACCCCTTTAACTCACTCCTAAGTCACTTAATTAAGGGGGTGCCAGAGTAGGGGGCAGGCTTGAGGGGGTACTGGGTGTATGGGGGAGTAAGGCTTGGGAGGGGGGGGTTAGGAGGGTGCATGAATAGGGGACAGGCTTTCTACCCACCACTGAATCTTTCCTATTATTATTCATGAAATCTAAATCATTGTTGTTAATCTCTGTGAAATCTAAATCATTGTTATTTTTTTATCTTTTTTATATTACAAGTTCCACCACTTTTATTATCCATGAAATCTGAATCTTTCCTGTTATTATCCATGTTGTTCTTTTATTTTTTTGTATCAGAAATTCCACCACTGTTATTATCTACTATGAAATCTAAATCATTGTTGTTATTATCTATTCCCATTATTATCTATGAAGCCTGAATCATTGTTGTTATTATCTATGAAGCCTGAATCATTGTTGTTATTATCTATGAAATCTAAATCATTGTTGGTATTATCTATTCCCATTATTATCTATGAAGCCTGAATCATTGTTGTTATTATCTATGAAGCCTGAATCATTGTTGTTATTATCTATTCCCATTATTATCTATGAAGCCTGAATCATTGTTGTTATTATCTATGAAGCCTGAATCATTGTTGTTATTATCTATTCCCATTATTATCTATGAAGCCTGAATCATTGTTGTTATTATCTATGAAGCCTGAATCATTGTTGTTATTATCTATTCCCATTATTATCTATGAAGCCTGAATCATTGTTGTTATTATCTATGAAGCCTGAATCATTGTTGTTATTATCTATTCCCATTATTATCTATGAAGCCTGAATCATTGTTGTTATTATCTATGAAATTTAAATCGTTGTTATTCTTTTATTTTTTTTGTATCAGAAGTTCCACCACTGTAGCGTTCCGAGTGCGTCTTACTACCACGCTGCCCTGGACCACTACCGTCACACCCTACACCTACTACTACCTGCTGGCCCACCAATCGTGTTTGTAGTGTGTTCTGATGACCTCACCCACGCTCGACACCACCTCGCCAACCACACCGATGTTGTATTCTCGGGTGAGGATAATAATAAAAAAAATTATGATGTTTGTTTGTATTTAGGTGTCGAGAATTTTGTTCAAGTTTCGTGTCCGTTTATTTACTTGAACTTTCTTCGCATTGTAATTTAATATAATTTTTTTTTTTTTACCTTATAACATAGCTGATTCATTTACATTTACACATCCAACTTCATGTTTCTTTGATATACTTTCTCACACTCCAAGTTTATTTTTATATTTACATCTCAATATAAGTCCCAGTTTGTGTCTAATCCCTATACTTTCTCCCTTATCTCACTACAAGACCCAGTTCGTGTTGTGTCTAATCCCTGCATTTTCTCACACTACACATCCCATTTCATGTTTGTTTCGTGTACTTTCTCACACCCCAATTATATTTTTATATTTACAAGTCCCATGGGTTCGTGTCTAATCCCTTTCTGCTTTCTCCCTTACCTGAGCAGACCTGATGGAACCAGAAGAAGACCTCGCCCTTCTGGCTGCCTGTTCCCACTCGGTGATGACGGTGGGATCCTTTGGCTTCTGGGCATCGTATCTGGCAGGGGGTCGTGTTGTCTATCCCCTCCTGAGAAACTGTACACACACACCATACGTCCATCCTCACAGCCTAGGCACAAGAGGGTACTTAAACTGGCTTCCACTCTCGATTAATTGACTACAGAAGGTTGGTTGATTGATTGATTGATTGATTGATTGATTGATATTAGGCACTGCAACAGCAAGGTCATATAGCTACAGAAGATTAATAGGGGTCTGTTTTGTACTTCGGGTTTGTTGTTTGGTTGCTGTCCTTTCTTCCCTCTGTTGTCTTCTTTTCTCCCTTTTGTGATACAGTATGAAGGTTGGTAGGGGGCTGTTTACCTTCGTGTTTATTGGTTGCTGTCCTATCTTCCCTCTGTTGTCTCCTTTTCTCTTTTATGATACAGTATATGAGGTTTTTCTGGCTTATGTATAGCAAATTTATCTTCCTTCTCCCTATTCATTCGTTCTCAAATTCTTTAAGGCTCAGATATTATTGTTGTCTTCTTCCTTCCCCTTTTCAGTCGTTCACAATTCCTGAGGCTGTCTGTACGCTACTTGAGAATGTGGACATGTCAAAGGCAAATGTATATAGAGTACAGGTGGAGTAACACTTGTACCTTGAGTATGTATGTATGTATGTAGCCACCCTTTCAATGGTTATAGTGAATGTCAGTGATAGAGTCTAGCTTCGTATTGCAGGTGTTGCCTTAACTAACTAGGAAATGCTTTTATGAATGACATTACTTTACTTGGAATCATATACAGTATATTTATATATTTATATCTTATATTATTATTTAGCTTACAGTCACTTGCTCTTAAATAGGAGATGCTTTTATGAATTACATTACTTTACTTGGAATCATGTACAGTATATAATTATATATATTTATACAGTATCTTTAATTATTATTTTTTATAATAGTTGTCAATAGTGTGTTTAAAACTATTTCATAATAACTCAATTTTAGTTTTCCATATCCATTTAAACTGTGAATACCAAGAATTAATATATACAGTACTAGATAAATAAATAAAAAATAATCTCTGAATTTTGTGGATGGTGTATTGACTTTTAAGGTATAAGTAATGCGTTGTATATGTCATGTCAAGGAACGGCTTTAATGTTAGGTTGGTCTCAGCTGGGTTTTTTGTACCCAACTTAAGATATAAATTTACACACACACACACACACATATACACACACACATACGTACATACACATACACATAATACATAATGTCACATACAGTACAATCATATACTTTACAACTCAAATTACACACACACACACACACACACACACACACAAAATAACCCCCACCCCACTGCTGCAGGTGTGAAAATGCAAGTGGTCTCGAGATCTGAACTGAATAAACACCGACTCATTCTTGGAAGTTTATCGAGGCACAAATACCTACTAACGAAGACGCAGCCAGGCTATACCATAATAATATTTTACAGTATAGCCAGACACGTTGACCACACCTAAATTATTATTATTACAGTAATTATCTGGATGGGGTGTTTTTGTGAGTGTGTTATGAGGGTGTTTTGAGTGTGTTTGTGAGTGTGTTGGGAGTGTGTTTTGAGGGTGTTTTGAGTGTGTTTGTGAGGGTGTTGTGAGGGTGTTTTGAGGGTGATATGAAGGAAGGGTGTTATGAGGATGTTTTGAAGGTGATATGAGGGTGTTTTGAGTGTGTTATGAGGGTGTTATGAAGGAAGCCTCTCTCCCCTATTCCCTCACCCCTTATTTAAGTACTGTAAAATGTGACAAGTGTGCAGTGTGTGTGTGTGTGTGTGTGTAGTCAAGAGCCATAATGTGTGTGTGTGTGTGTGTGTAATATGCAATGAGAAACTTAATTAGCAAAAGTAGGTCACGTTTGGTATACCGTGATTTAATAAGGGGGGAAGTTTTGTGATGTTTTTGGTAAATTTGGAGCAACTGAATCCTCCAAACTACTCCAAGCAACAACAACAGAACACAATTTTATTATTTATTTTTGCGCCTCTGGTTCTGCTGTTGTTGTTTCCTGGCATACTTTGGAGGAATCAAGGCACTCCAGTGTAACAAAATAAGAATTATCACCTTAAAATTTAATGATGTGTAGGTGACAGTAAAACTCCCCCTCCCCCCCCCCACCTCACTTCCTCCCACATGACACACACACACACACAAATATTATTATACAGTACCAGCATATACAAATTAGGCCTTATGACACCTTGCTATAATAAATCACACATCCACCACTGTCCCCCTATTCTCGCACCCCCCCCCAGTCCCCCACCCCCCAAGTCTGTCCCCCTACTCCCACACCCCCTTAATAAATGATGGGTTTATATGAATTCAAGAAAAATCAGTCACAAGTTTATGTTTGTATTTGTGTTAATGTTTGTGTTTATGTTTGTGTTAATGTTTGTGTTAATGTAATGTTTATGTTTGTATTTGTGTTAATGTTTGTGTTAATCTTTGTGTTTGTGTTAATGTAATGTTTATGTTTGTGTTTGTGTTTGTTTGTGTTTGTGTTTATGTATATGTTTGTGTTTATATAATGTTTGTGTTTATGTTTGGATGGAGTTTTAAAATGCATCATTACCAACATTCAGAATATACACACACACCATCCTCATAAACACACACACACACACACACATACATACATACATACATACATACATACACACACCTCTTTTGCCTACACTACACCAATATTCAGAGTACATACACACACACACACACATATACATACATACATACATACATACATACACACACCTCTTTTGACTACACTACACCAATATTCAGAGTACATACACACACACACACACACATACATACATACATACATACATACATACACACACCTCTTTTGACTACACTACATACAAGCTGAATTAAACCTTCCATCTTATATTTACTTTTCCCCAACTACAGTACAGTACATAATTATACAACCTACAAATTTGTTTATATTTATTTGTGTTTGCATGGAGCTAAAATGTGTCATTAGTTTTTATTCATTGACCACTATACAGATTTTAGTTTATGGGGCTGATTCATTCGTTCAGTCCAAATCTTATAAGACTCAGTGTGGGACTTAAGTAAACACACACACACTCACACACTCTCTCTCTCTCTCTCTCTTTCTCTCTCTCTCTCTCTCTCTCTCTCTCTCTCTCTCTCTCTCTCTCTCTTTCTCTCTCTCTCTCTGTGTGTGTTCTGCTTGGAATAGTTTGGAGGATTCAGCAGTTTCTCCAGATTTACCAACACAAAATAATGGTGTTCTCTATATGCTTTTTGTTGCTTGGAGTAGTTTGGAGGATTCAGTTGCTCCAGATTTACCAACACACAAAATTTTTCCACTTAAAGCATGTGTATATATTTACCTGCCATTGACCGCTGTACAGGTGTTGTGGAGACAGGTGTGGCTGGGTGGATTAATTGGCTGGGGGCAGGTGAGAGTGGGGGTGGGGGGGAGGGGGAGGGTGGAATTGGGTGTGTGTGAAAGTGGGTGGGGGGTGGGGATGTTATGTGGTGTTAAACTGGGGGGGGGGGGGGGCAAGTGAGAGTGAGTGGGGGTGGGGAGAAGTGGGGGTGTTTATGGTGATTGAAGTACAGTAAGTTGTTTGTGGGGGGCATCTATGTTGGGGTGAGGGTGCAATGAGGGGTTGGGGGTTAGTTGTGAGGGGTGTAGGTATTGGTGGGGGTGGAAGGAGGGGGTTGGTGTATTTTATGGAGCAAGTAAAAGTGGGTTGGGGTTGGGGTTGGGTTAAGGTGGTGGAGTTTTATGGAGGTTGAAGGAAATTTGTAGAGAGCAAGTGAGTGGGTTGGGGTGGGGGTTGTGGGAAAGAGGTTGGGGGTTATGGTGATATAATAATACAGTAATAATAATAATTATTATAATAATAGTAATAATAATAATAGCCTTTTCTTAATTTAACAAAATATACAATATATAATCAGTATATATATATATGAAAGTACTGTACTGTACATGTAAAGAGATGTATATGAAAAGAGAAACGGTGGTTTTTGAAATTATAAGTTTGTGAGTGGTTGTGCAATTAACATTTTGTGTATATGAATATTTAGATAAAAAACACTATACTGTATGTATGAATGAGAAAAAAAATTATGGATGTCACACATGAATGGTAATAATTATTCACATATTCCAAGAAATAGAAGAAGGAAAACGAAATATTCAGAAAAGGGTGATGGTGGTGGTGGTGAGGGGGTGAGTCAGACTAGTGTGTGTGTGTGTGTAAAATATGAAGGAAATGTAATGCTGGTGTTTATGTAAGTACAGTATATATAGATTAAACTGAGAAAGGAGGGGGGGAGGGGAGGGGAGGGGGAAGGGGGGCTCTACTGTAGGTGAATAGATAGGTTTTTATTGGGGGGAGGGGGGAGAGTGGGAGGTGGGAAGGGTGTGTGTGGGGAATAGGAAAGGAAGGGGGTTAAACAGGGGCGAAAGGAAGGGGGGGTACAACTATATAGGGGACATCCAGGTAGGTAGGAGAGGGGTCAAAGTTGGGGGGGTGGGCAAAGGTAGATAGGGGGCAAGCACCTTCAGAAATGGATAAGATGGTTGTGGGGGAATGGGGAGGGGGAGGGTAAGACAGCTGCATGGAAATTTTGGGGAGGGGAAGGTGAAAGAGAGAGGAGAGGGGGGGGGGGGCAAATGATCGTCTTAAAAGAGTGAGGATTTTGAGGTGTGAGTGTCAGTGGAGTTGTGAGTGTAGCAGCAAGAAGAAGGAACACACACACACAGACACAGAGAGAGAGAGAGAGAAGAGAGAGAGAGAGAGAGAGAGAGAGAGAGAGAGAGAGAGAAGCACACACAGACACACACAGTAAGAGAAGCACACACTGCCTGATACAACATGAAAACTTTGGAGATGTTGTCGTGTGTTGTGGGTTTGGCTGTACTGGCCTCTGTCTCGTCTCTCCCATCAAGGGTAAGCAAGCAAGCATGTGAATGGAGCCGAGTTGAAAATTACAGTACAGTATATTGTTGTAACATGATTCTCTCTCTTGGTTGGTACTGTAGTTTAAATGGGGTGAAAAATAATATATCTTGTAACATAATTCTTTTTTGCTATCTATTCTGGTCCTGTTTCCTATGGCATACTTTGGAGGAATCAAGGCACTCCGAAGTACCAAAAAAGTTATAATTATTGATATTATAATTATTGAAGTTATACTGTATTTATAAGTTATATAAATATTTTTTGTATTTTTATGTTACAGGTTGAGAAGCAGGCTGGGGTACAAGTAGGTAAGGATTCTGTACTTTATTCCATTTTTTGTAATGATAAGTTTATGTAATGGTATTATGTAATAGCCAAGAGCGTGTGATTAATAACGTAATGTATGTACAGTATATGGTAATTTATGCCATGAAATGTGTGAATAATATGTAATATTTATATGATAATTTGTACCATAAAATGTGTAATAATTTAATTCATTCATTTAGTCATTTATCTATCCATCTATCTTTTACTGTATTAATCTATCCATTTATCAATTAATTTGCCTAGCCATCCATCCATCTAACCATCTATTTGTATCTCTATTTGTCTATCTATCTATTTAACCATATATCCATCAATTTAACCATCCATTTGTCTATCCATCTATCCTCTTATCAAACCTCTTATCTGTCCATCCATCCATCTATCCTCTTATCTGTCCATCCATCCATCTATCATCTTATCAAACCTCTTATCTGTCCATCCATCCATCTATCCTCTTATCAAACCTCTTATCTATCTTATATTAATCTATCCTATCTATCTATCTATAACAGAGGGTCGTCACCGTGCCCCAGGCCCCCGCCCCACAAATGGCGGTAGTCCCCCCCCTAATATCATCTCCATTCAACAAGACCCCTGTGAGTATGAGCGGGGAGGGGAGGGGGAAGAGAGAAGGTGGAGGGGAATAGGGGGGAGGGGGAAGAGAGAAGGTGGAGGGGAATAGGGGGGAGGGGGAGGGGTTACTTTTATTATACAGTACAGTAATAATTTTTATTTCCTATAGGTTACTACAGTACATGAATTGTGCTTTATTATTCCTTATTCAGTTATTATTATTATTATTATTACCTGTATTATTATTATTATTATTATTACCTGTATTATTATTATTATTATTATTATTACCTGTATTATTATTATTATTATTATTATTATTACCTATGTTATTATTATTACCTGTGTTATTATTATTATTATTATTATTATTACCTGTATTATTATTATTATTATTATTACCTATGTTATTATTATTACCTGTGTTATTATTATTATTATTTTTCCCACAGGTGAGATCATACCTTGGATCCTTGAGATGGCAGGTAAGGAGTCTTTCTTACTTGTAGAGAGAGAGAGAGAGAGAGAGATGAAAAAGATAGACATAGAGACACACACAAATGAGAAAGAGACAGACACACGCACACACAAATGAAAAAGAGAGAGAGAGAGAGACACACAGACACAAATGAGAAAGAGAGAGAGAGAGAGAGAGAGAGAGAGAGAGAGAGAGAGAGAGAGAGAGAGAGAGAGAGAGAGAGAGAGAGAGAGAGAGAGAGAGAGAGAGAGAGAGAGAGAGAGAGAGAGAGAGAGAGAGAGAGAGAGAGAGAGAGAGAGAGGAGAGAGAGTGATGCACATACACACCAATTGAGAAAAAGTAAAACACACACACACACACACAGAAGAAAGTGAAAGATAAACACAAATTTTAATCATATCACTCTTTTCACATCATCTCATAAAATATAATTCTTGTGCAGGAAATGATCTGACTGAGGAAGATAAAGAAGAATTGGAAGATTATATGGATGAAATGTGCAACAGTTCAACGGAAAGTGAAGGTGAGTATTATTATTATTATTATTATTATTTGTAGTATAGTAGTAGTAGTAGTTGTTGTTGTAGTAGTAGTAGTAGTAGTAGTAGTTGTTGTTGTTGTTGTTGTTGTTGTTGTTGTTGTAGTACAGTAGTGTTATTATCATTATTATTATTATCATTATTATTATTATTATTATTATTATTATTATTATTAGCAGTAGTAGTAGTAGTAGTGTTATTATTATTATTATTATTATTATTACAGTATTATTCTTATATATTTAGAGGATTATATTGTGAGTGATTGTGTTATAAGATAAAGAAAGAATATATTGTTGGTAAATCTGGAGCAACCGAATCCTCCAAACTATTCCAAGCAACAACAGAACACTTATTTTTCCTCTTCTGGTCCTGTCTTCTGTTTCCTGGCATACTTTGAAGGAATTATAGCACTCCAATGTATGTATGTATGTACAGTATGTACCAAAAAAGAAATATATACTGTACCACCTTTAATTAAAACTCTTCCTTCTCTTTCCTCCCATGCAGAGCGATTTTTCTTCAATCGACCTAACCCACTTCAAGCACTCAATACCCTATGTAAGTAAATGGGGGATATATTTTACTCTCTCCCTCTCTCTCTCTCTCTCTTCTCTCTTTCTCTCTCTCTCTGCTACAGTATAATGAAGCAAGTGTTTATTTTTACTCTCTCTCTCTCTCTCTCTCTCTGCTACAGTATAATGAAGCAAGTGTTTATTTTTACTCTCTCTCTCTCTCTCTCTCTCTCTCTCTCTCTCTCTCTCTCTCTCTCTCTCTCTGGTAATGAAACATGTAATATTAAAACATGCTATAATGAAACAGATGTTGTAATAATGAAACAAATATCAAGAAAGGTAGAATATACAGTTTACGCATGTATTAATTCTCTCTCTCTCTCTCTCTCTCTCTCTCTCTTTACAGGTACCAGGCTCAACTCTTTCATCGCTGGAGGTAAGTCAATTCTCTCAAGTTTAACCAATCATAACCTAACCTAACATAACATAACTTACCTTACCTATACTCATGTAACATTGTATATACAGTACCTATGATATTATACTCTTGTCTTGTCAAAGTACCAATATATTTTTTTCCTATAAAATTATGATCTCGTATAATTATTATATTTATTGTCCGTCCTTTCCTGCTATTTCCATCGTGTTTACTGTCTCACCTCTCTATTACCCTCTCCTTATCCCTCCTCTCTCTGTCACCCTCTCCTTATCCCTCCTCTCTCTGTCACCCTCTCCTTATCTCCTCTCTCTATCACCCTCTCCTTATCTCTCCTCTCTCTATTACCCTCTCCTTATCCCTCCTCTCTCTATCACCCTCTCCTTATCCCTCCTCTCTTTATTACCCTCTCCTTATCCCTCCTTTCTCTATCACCCTCTCCTTCTCTCTATCACCCTCTCCTTCTCTCTCTTCTCTCTATCACCCTCTCCTTCTCTCTCTTCTCTCTATCACCCTCTATTCCTCTATTTCTTAACAGTATCCGGCCTGGTAGTGACTGGAAATGACTTCACCACAGCTATTATGAATTAATTTACCTATTTATTATAATATTATTCATCTCTCTCTTTTATTTTTTTTAGTGTCTGGCCTGGTAGTGACTGGAAATGACTTGGCCACAGCTATTATTGATTTATTTACCTATTTATTATATTCATCTCTCTCTTCCATTTTTTATTTACCTATTTATTATATTCATCTCTCTTTTCCATTTTTTTATTTACCTATTTATTAAATTCATCTCTCTTCCATTTTTTATTTACCTATTTATTATATTCATCTCCCATTTTTTTTTACCTATTTATTATATTCATCTCTCTTCCATTTTTTATTTACCTATTTATTATATTCATCTCTCTTCCATTTTTTATTTACCTATTTATTATATTCATCTCTCTCTTCCATTTTTTATTTACCTATTTATTATATTCATCTCTCTCTTCCATTTTTTATTTACCTATTTATTATATTCATCTCTTTCTTCCATTTTTTATTTACTTATTTATTATATTCATCTCTCTTCTATTTTTTTTTTCAGTGTCTGGCCTGGTAGTGACTGGAAATGACTTGGCCTCAGCTAACGCCTCCCAACTCATTGCCACAGTGATCACCAATATGTGCGGGGCCCGACGGTCACTCTGTAAGTCACCTAACTACATACTATACAGTCACCGGCACTAATACGTATACAGCTCTGCACGGTTAATTAATTGAAGCTTCGAAAAATCCCAATTCACCAACAAACTAATTCCAATGGAGATCTTATTGTGCATTTATTTACTGTCTCTAGCTAGGTATTCAAAGCACACCTCGATTCTTATTAGTTCTCGTGACTGTACACTCGTAAATACATGTAGTTGTTTTTTTGTGTGACATATATACTGTACTGTAGTTTAAATGATTCACTAGTACTCCAATTTACAATTTACAGTTTCTCCCATTAAGGTACAGTATATTGTTTTTGTTTTTGTTTTGTTGTTGTTGAATTGGAGGCCTATCGATTTCCTTTACAATACTGTATGTACTGTACTCATAAATAAGTAATTATTCATATTACTTAATTAGATTTATACTTGCTTACTAAATTGTTTATGTTTTTTTGTTTTGCCACCGACAGTGATGAGAGAGGAGGAAGAGGACTCCACCCAATTCCCCCCACCCCCCTTCGACTCGCACCCCGCCCAACCAATTGCAAGAGAGGAGGAGGACAGTGAGGAGGGAACCAGACCCCCACCCCCATCAGGAGGACCCCCACCCCCATTAGGAGGTCACCCACACCCTCCTATTCAACCTAAACACTGACACTTCAATTAATTAAAATCATCGTTGGTTTGACATCATTCCTGGATTTTTTCCGTTTTTTAATGCAAGGACATGGGCTACTAGTTTGAATATATGCATGGTAAACAGGGTATACATACATACATACTTACATATACACATATAATAATTATAATTCGTGGTATAACTTGACTATACCCGAAACTCTACTGATGTATTTGATCAAGAAACAATAAATCATGATCAATAAATAAAAATAATGGTTTTTATTACCTACTAGTGATTAAAACAGCAATTACGATAGAGATGGCTGACCCGAGACTCCCACGTCCCACCAGACCCAAACTACTGCCAGGCCCTAATTAATAGTGGTCATTTGAACGGTCCACTGCCTCTCTCGGCTTGGTTTGGTCTGGTTTGATCTAGGTCGCTCTCTCTCTCTCGCTCTCTCTCTCTCTCACGAAAATTTCACGAAAAACAAAAAATGCAGGGATTTTTTTTTTTTTTTTAAATCGAAAAAAAAATGAGGGGAAAAAATGTTTATGAAAATCGATACACATTTTGACATTGTAGAATCAAAAGTTAGAATGAGAAAATATACAAACGAAATGAGAAAATATACGAAGAGAGAGAGAGAGAGAGAGAGAGAGAGAGAGAGAGGTTGGTTATGAGTACAGTTACTGGTTCGGAAGTTCAATGTTTCGAGTTTTGACGGTGGAAAAGTTGGGAATGTATGTATGTATTGTATTGTATGTATGCTGGGTTGGGGAGGTGGGGAGGAGGTAGGGTGGTTGGTGGAGGGGGGGGGGATGAAATGATGAGAAGTGGTTGGGGTGGGAGAGGGAGAAAGAAGAGAGGGAAGAGGAAGAGAGGGAGTGGGGAGAGAAGAGAGGGAAGAGGAAGAGAGAGAGAGAGAAGATAGGGAGGAGGAAGAGAGAGAGAGAGACAGAGAGAGAGGGAGTAATGAGACAGAGAGTGGATATGCACTTCAGAATTGGTATAGGGGTTAAAATCTCATCATATAAACAGGAAAGGAAAGAGAGCTTCATGTTATACTAGCTGCTCCGGTGCCCTTCCATGCTATATGGAAGGAGCTTATTTGTTTCTTGGCATAGACAGGAGTAATCAGGCAGAAGCCTCCAATTTTCATACACGATCAAAGAGTTCTAAATAAACAAAGGATATATATAATAATACAACACTGATATGTAGCAAATGCAAACTGCATCACCCCATGTTTCAACAACTGAAGGTGGCGGCACACTGGGCAATTCGGGCTAACTTGCCACTTGCTTTTGCCACCTGCTTTGTATTTTGTTAGCCCAAACGTGTGGTTTGCGACCGACTCTTGCCGGGAGGGAAAACGGATAATAATATGTTGGAAGCAAGTCCGAGCAACTTGCTCCCAGCATGCCTCACAGATCGAGTGCTCAAATGAGCCATTATCTGTGTCCTTTATATACCAAGGAAAAACATATTGAGCATGCAAATCTTAGCTTGTACATGAAAATAGTTACTTCAATTAGTTAATCGACTCTGTAAATGTAGCAAAGAATTATATGAACAACACAAAATAGGTATTCAGTTTTTCTATTCACCATCACCTGTTGTTTTGTAAACATAAACAAACGCCCGATATCCAGAATGTCTTCATGTGCCTCTGAAAAATAAGGCCTTCTCGAAAGCTTAATTGGAAATCAGAGCATGTATATATGTTATTAGAAATATGCAGAGAACTTCCAATATTGTGGGATCCTGGACATGAGCAGTACTGTACAGCTGGACATTACACATCTAACGTTACCACCAATCAACTTAACTGCAGGTACAGTATATATCTTGAGGTTTTTTTATTTCCCTGTTTTAACTTAGATCATAGGTGCCCAAACAATATCATACTAAAGATTCCCAAACATGAGCCTCAGCCTATGAATCCCATGCAGATCCCAGTTGGGGAAATTCAGACTACACCTTTTCACCCTCAAATAAAAATAAAACAACTTAAGTTTAATATAAAACAACTAAAGTTTTATTTAGAACAACAGACTTCAAATTAAAACTCCTTAAGTTTATATTAGAACATCTGAAGTTTAATTTTAAATATTTGTATACCAGTACTTTAAAACACTTGAAGTTTGATTTTAATGAATTGAAGTTTTATTCAAATTATGTGAACTTTAAATTAAAATAAAGCAAGTAATATAGTTAATTGATTGTAGACTAATATATGTATATGTGATTTGTAATGTAAAGATTTCCTTACATAAATTACAATTTCATAAACATTCTTGATAAATTAAACATAATAACTGTGATTCCTTTACGGTCCATCAATAAAGTAAAAACAAATCCCATGTGATTTACAATAAAAAAAGGTAAATAAAATAAATTACCAAAATGCATATGCACTCACATTTACATTGGCTATGCTAAGATTAATGTGGCTCTTATTTTTCAGATGATGTCCAGGCCAAGTTTGTGACTTTCAAGGGATCCTTTCAACAAGAGGTGAAGAAGATCCACAACACACCGAGTGGGTCTAGTGGGGGTGCACGGCCAAAGTGGGAATTTTTTGATAGGATTGGGATACAAAGACAGTCATGGGCATGCTCGGTATCAGCGGACAAAAACTGACATGGATACATAATAAGTGTTTTTATCTTCAAGCACGGGATTGGAGTGTTAAAAGAAAGTGAATACAGTACCTGCGGTACTTAAAATGTTAAACAAACATGCTGAATAATCTAAATTTGTAATGAAGTACAATGATTACTTCTCCCTATATAACGGTAGCAACGTTATAGAATTAGCCAGACCTAACCTAACCAAATCTGGAACGGGTCAAACCACCCCAAAACTATTCGCCATTTGCATTATTTACATTTCCCAAGAACAGGCAAGCTGCCCCATACACTGCTCTGGACCGTGCTTGCTTGGATATGAAGACGGTTTTGGTTTCAGCGGCTGTACGCATGGATCATCTTCATATTCCTTTGGCCGTGATATTTATTAAATAGTACAACACTTGTGATACTATATATTAAACAGTATTTTCAAAACTTTTCTGTACTTTCCTTAACCATGTACTGTATTCTGTATTTAAGAAATTTCACCTAACACAATGACTACTTTTTTAGATAATAGAAGTTAAGAAAATTCAAACCAAGACAAAATAAAACTTTGTATTGTATCTATTATTACTATCTAACCAAGCCAAAACAATAATGCATATAATATGCTCATATTTTAATTCTGTAAGTTGAAGACATGGACCAAAATGCATTTTATGCAACAAAATAATAGGTCTGTGATGAAATATGTACTACATTTCAACCTAGGTGAGTGGAATTATAAATGGGAATTTGACACACAAACATCTATTGATGGAGATGAAAGGTTGTTTGAGAATTTATTATGTATTCTCCAAATAATAAGGAATAGAGTTACATTGTACAGTATTCCACCTAAGCCAAATGCACATACTGTACTGTACCAGTGGCCTTTTTGGTATGTCTTTATCAGAGCTGTTTTCCCAATTTTTTTGTCTCATAAAATATTTATTTGTTTTATTACTTTTTTATATAGAGAGAGATAGAAAGTGGTGAGGGGAGAATAGTCATGTTCAGGGAAAGTTTATTGTTGAGAAATGAATAAATTATGAAAACATAGGGGAGCCCAACCTAACCTACAGTATAGTCGTTTTTATGAATACTAATTTACACAGCTAATTTGACCTCAATATTCTTTACTCAAGCAAAATAATACTATCAAATGCAATAAATAAACATAGATATATATATTTACATGATCCAAACTACATTAACTTTAAATAGCACTTAATATAATTGCAAAATTCATCTTAGAATGGTCAAAAATAGTGGGTTCCCGGTTAAATCCGGTTCCCTGTTAAATCCGCTGGCGATCACACGCAATCCTTCAGTTAGTTACCCCGGTTCCCGGGGTAACTAACTGAAGGATTGCGTGTGAACGCCAGCGGATTTAATTTGGAAGTTGGTTAACGGAGTGATGGCCGAGTTATGATGTATTTTGTAAAATCTTCCCCGCGATAATTACTGATACATCGTACGTCAGCTGGAAATTTCGAGCCATTTTTCTGGGTATTATCTAGAAATCTGGAGATTTCCTATTATTTTATCAAAAAATCTGAGATTCGACTAAAAATCAGGAGATATACGATTTATTACAACAACAACAAAAAACATTAATATTATAATCGGGTGAGGTTAGTAGGTGAAGTGTAATAAGGTGCTTGTTGGTGTCTACTACATAATAATTAATTAATTATGAAAAAATAGCAATAATAATAATAATGGTGAAAAATAATAATAATGATAATAAAATAACCTTTTGTATATATGATAGTTTAGGCTTTGGCCGCTAGGTAGACAGACGACGTCTTTTTTTTATCCTACCGCAGACTACGATACAGCATGAATTTTTATTTTATTTTCCAATTTCATCCGTCTGTGTGTATTTCTACCGATCATACTGGCATGAAATGGGTGTATTAATTAAGTAAGCTTCACTATACGGTATAACGCGTGGTAATTAATGTGTAATTAAGGAAATAACGGCAATGCCTTGTCCGTCCTGGGAGGAATATTGGTCAGTGTTAAAATGGAGCCCAACGAAAGAAAATAAAGGAAATAATTGATAATTACGGTGGATAGAAGGACGTAGGAAGAAAGAAGTGTATAGAGGAAGGAAGAATAACTCATAAGGAAAAGAGTGAGTGATAATAGAAGCAGGGTAATAGAGAGAAATAGAAAAAATAATAATAATAACACTGAATGAGAAAATGATAATAAGACAGAAAGAGAAATAATAATAATAACACGGAAAAAGTAATAATAATAACAATGGGCTAGTCGAAATAATAATAATAATCATAATACCGTAGTAATAATAATAATAATAGTCGTAATAATAATAATAATATCTTGGTAGTAATAATAATAAAACGAAAACGCCCGATATCCAGAATGTCTTCATGTGCCTCTGAAAAATAAGGCCTTCTCGAAAGCTTAATTGGAAATCAGAGCATGTATATATGTTATTAGAAATATGCAGAGAACTTCCAATATTGTGGGATCCTGGACATGAGCAGTACTGTACAGCTGGACATTACACATCTAACGTTACCACCAATCAACTTAACTGCAGGTACAGTATATATCTTGAGGTTTTTTTATTTCCCTGTTTTAACTTAGATCATAGGTGCCCAAACAATATCATACTAAAGATTCCCAAACATGAGCCTCAGCCTATGAATCCCATGCAGATCCCAGTTGGGGAAATTCAGACTACACCTTTTCACCCTCAAATAAAAATAAAACAACTTAAGTTTAATATAAAACAACTAAAGTTTTATTTAGAACAACAGACTTCAAATTAAAACTCCTTAAGTTTATATTAGAACATCTGAAGTTTAATTTTAAATATTTGTATACCAGTACTTTAAAACACTTGAAGTTTGATTTTAATGAATTGAAGTTTTATTCAAATTATGTGAACTTTAAATTAAAATAAAGCAAGTAATATAGTTAATTGATTGTAGACTAATATATGTATATGTGATTTGTAATGTAAAGATTTCCTTACATAAATTACAATTTCATAAACATTCTTGATAAATTAAACATAATAACTGTGATTTCTTTACAGTCCATCAATAAAGTAAAAACAAATCCCATGTGATTTACAATAAAAAAAGGTAAATAAAATAAATTACCAAAATGCATATGCACTCACATTTACATTGGCTATGCTAAGATTAATGTGGCTCTTATTTTTCAGATGATGTCCAGGCCAAGTTTGTGACTTTCAAGGGATCCTTTCAACAAGAGGTGAAGAAGATCCACAACACACCGAGTGGGTCTAGTGGGGGTGCACGGCCAAAGTGGGAATTTTTTGATAGGATTGGGATACAAAGACAGTCATGGGCATGCTCGGTATCAGCGGACAAAAACTGACATGGATACATAATAAGTGTTTTTATCTTCAAGCACGGGATTGGAGTGTTAAAAGAAAGTGAATACAGTACCTGCGGTACTTAAAATGTTAAACAAACATGCTGAATAATCTAAATTTGTAATGAAGTACAATGATTACTTCTCCCTATATAACGGTAGCAACGTTATAGAATTAGCCAGACCTAACCTAACCAAATCTGGAACGGGTCAAACCACCCCAAAACTATTCGCCATTTGCATTATTTACATTTCCCAAGAACAGGCAAGCTGCCCCATACACTGCTCTGGACCGTGCTTGCTTGGATATGAAGACGGTTTTGGTTTCAGCGGCTGTACGCATGGATCATCTTCATATTCCTTTGGCCGTGATATTTATTAAATAGTACAACACTTGTGATACTATATATTAAACAGTATTTTCAAAACTTTTCTGTACTTTCCTTAACCATGTACTGTATTCTGTATTTAAGAAATTTCACCTAACACAATGACTACTTTTTTAGATAATAGAAGTTAAGAAAATTCAAACCAAGATAAAATAAAACTTTGTATTGTATCTATTATTACTATCTAACCAAGCCAAAACAATAATGCATATAATATGCTCATATTTTAATTCTGTAAGTTGAAGACATGGACCAAAATGCATTTTATGCAACAAAATAATAGGTCTGTGATGAAATATGTACTACATTTCAACCTAGGTGAGTGGAATTATAAATGGGAATTTGACACACAAACATCTATTGATGGAGATGAAAGGTTGTTTGAGAATTTATTATGTATTCTCCAAATAATAAGGAATAGAGTTACATTGTACAGTATTCCACCTAAGCCAAATGCACATACTGTACTGTACCAGTGGCCTTTTTGGTATGTCTTTATCAGAGCTGTTTTCCCAATTTTTTTGTCTCATAAAATATTTATTTGTTTTATTACTTTTTTATATAGAGAGAGATAGAAAGTGGTGAGGGGAGAATAGTCATGTTCAGGGAAAGTTTAGTGTTGAGAAATGAATAAATTATGAAAACATAGGGGAGCCCAACCTAACCTACAGTATAGTCGTTTTTATGAATACTAATTTACACAGCTAATTTGACCTCAATATTCTTTACTCAAGCAAAATAATACTATCAAATGCAATAAATAAACATAGATATATATATTTACATGATCCAAACTACATTAACTTTAAATAGCACTTAATATAATTGCAAAATTCATCTTAGAATGGTCAAAAATAGTGGGTTCCCGGTTAAATCCGGTTCCCTGTTAAATCCGCTGGCGATCACACGCAATCCTTCAGTTAGTTACCCCGGTTCCCGGGGTAACTAACTGAAGGATTGCGTGTGAACGCCAGCGGATTTAATTTGGAAGTTGGTTAACGGAGTGATGGCCGAGTTATGATGTATTTTGTAAAATCTTCCCCGCGATAATTACTGATACATCGTACGTCAGCTGGAGATTTCGAGCCATTTTTCTGGGTATTATCTAGAAATCTGGAGATTTCCTATTATTTTATCAAAAAATCTGAGATTCGACTAAAAATCAGGCAAAGGCAGTCCATCCATTGGAGAAGTAACAAGTTGGCAACACTAATGAATTCTGGCAACACTGATGAATTCTGGCAAATTGGCAACACTGACTGTACTCCTCGTTGGTCAACACAACAATATTCCACATCAAGAAAATAATTTTAACGCTATATATTTATAAATTAATTGATGATGCTTGAACAAGACGACTACGACTCTGACACATCCGATGAAGATTTTGTTCCAGATGGTATGATATAAACTACAGGTATTGATATGATGAATGATAATGATAATGATGATAATAGACTGAAATGATGATGGTACACGTATTGAAATAATGAATGATGCTAATATAATGATGATAATAGACTGAAATGATGATGGTACACGTATTGAAATAATGAATGATGCTAATATAATGATGATAATAGACTGAAATGATGATGGTACATGTATTGAAATAATGAATGATGCTAATATAATGATGATAATAGACTGAAATGATGATAGTACACGTATTGAAATAATGAATGATGCTAATATAATGATGATGATAAGAGACTGCAGGTATTGAAATTATGATAATAGACTGCAGGTATTGAAATTATAATGATGATAGTGATGGTAATGAATGATGATTATGGTACTGGTAACGGGTAAATTTACAGAATAACTGGGTTCACTATATTGTATATTTTAGTATCATTATCCACTATTTTGGTCCATTCTAAGACACTTTTCATCTATGGTGTTTCGTTTTCGAGATATGACGCGTTTTAATAAATATTATTTGGAAATTAACGTTAATCTGACCTGATCTAACCTAGACCACAGCAGACTACCGGGACCTAACCTGGACAAACTACTGGGAAGTATTTGTGATAAAGTACAATAAATGACTGGAGCAAAATACTGGCAACACTGCTACAAAATGTCAATTGTTTCAATAAATACTGAATGTTCATATATACTCTAATGGCTGGAATAGTAATGAGCTAATATTATCTTATGATGGCAAACATTTCCCTAAAGTAGTATTTCTTTATTTTTGGATTTGTGGGATTTAATGAGATATATATTTTTTCTTTTGTGAGATTTTTTTTATGTTTTTGGAGCTGTGTGCATTTCTGAGGTAGGCTATTTTTATTTTCCTTTTATTTTATGTATAGAATTTGACAGGTGTTGGTTTGTCTTCTTGTATCCTCTGTCATTTAGGCCTGTCTGTATATTGCTTGAAGGATTAATTAGATACCGTAAACTAGATATTATATGACAACCATCTAATGATCTATCTTAATCAGTAAATGTCAACTGTAGCTTCGTAAAAATTACATTAGCCGAGGCTTATTTGCAATTGTCAATCTCGACCAGTGATGTAAATTACCGTAACCAGTTTTCTCACTGACCTACCCTCCTTTCAAGTTTGTGCATTTAGAATGTACTTACAGTATATAAAATTATTCTATCATTTTCCATGTTTTATGTATCTAACCTGAATTATGATCTTTCATTATTTAACTTTGTGGATGTACAGTAGTCTGTATTTTAAATTGTTCTTTCATTATTTAACTTTGTGGATATAGTCTGCATTTTATATTGTTCTTTCTTTAACCCAGTTTGTGCTTCTAATCTGTATTTTTATAATTGTTCTTCGATGATCCAACATTATCAAGTTAGGTACTGTAATAGGATGACTAACACTTTGGGTAAATTTGCAGGAAGAGCGGAAAGCGAGGATGATCCAGTTAGCGGAGGAGAGGAAGAGGAAGAGGAGGAGGGTGATAATGAAGACTCCTCCACCACAAAGAAAGGCAAGAAAAGAAAGAGAAAGGGAAAAGGAAAAAAGTCCAAGTTGATGGAAAAAGAACCAGAGGAGGAGGAAGAGAGTGAGGAAAAAAAACAATTGGATGAAGGAAAGTCTAAACAAAAAGCTGATGATATATGGGCAGGTGTGTATAGAATTTTCTTTATTATTATTAATATTATTGTCCCGAATGGTTACTGTATGATATCCCTATAAGATTTTGTTTTGTATGAATTATGTGGGGAATTCATAAAAGATTTCCAGTGCATATAATAATTGTACTGTATCATGTTATCAAGAGATGTATACCTGTAGAAAGAATTGGCATTTTGGCCATAAGAAGCATTGAGGTTTATAGAGACATTTAGCTGCATATCACAGGGCAAGTATATAATACAAGATTTTTATATTTTTTATCATAGATTTATCCCTTATATTTGAGTTTCTAATTCCATATTTTTTCGCAGACTTTCTGGCTGATGTTGAGGACAAGCCAAGTCCTCCTCCCAAACCTAAAAACAAAAGTTCCAGCTGGGGAGCTTTATTAGGAAACAAAAAGACATCCAACTCATCAGATGCCATGACTTGTAAGTTGTCAATACTGTACACTCGTGATATATAATTTCTGACCAGAGTGTGAGGTGCAGAAAGCTTTGAATCACCTGCTATAGCTCATTTCCCCACCCAGTACACCTATAGAGGCTGAGTTTGAATGCAGGGTACGTGTGTGTGGTGCCTGCAGTTCGTCTCATGATCAGAAATTATGTACCACGAGTGTACAGTACACGGGAAGCAATTGTCTACATTATATACAGTTACTTCCAGAAGTATTTTTACCTCTTATGCTCTGCTGATGATTATTTATATATATATAATTATTGAGATATTCCTTCTATTACAGAACAGCCTTCATTATGTGTACTTAAGGTCATTATAATTCAAGAATTATTCTACTAGAGGCATGATAATTTTTTGTAAGTTAAATACTGTATATTATAAAATGTTTACTAAACTCATTCTATAATATTTGCATTTGTTCACAGCCGAACCACAAGTATCAAGTAGCAAGAATGAAGTAAAGAAGAAGGTGGAGTCAACTTCTAAACCAAGTACAGTCAAGATAACTCAGGTGTTTGAGTTTGCTGGAGAAGAAGTGAGGTTAGTACAGTTAGTACAGTACAGTAGTGAATAATGTTTGTTGTAGTCAGTGTAGGAATGGGATTATGGGAACTAAAGATGGTCTGTTTTATTGTACAGTTTGGAGGAATTGGTAACTCAAAATACTCCAGTACAATTATCATCCTGCCAGCTGTCTTCTGTTTAATGTATAATATTTCACCTAATGTGCCTACTTTTATTTTTCAGGGTAGAGAAGGAAGTTGCCGCTGACTCAGAAGAAGCAAAAGTAGCCGAGGCCAAAGCTGCCGTCGACTCAGACAAAGGCAGTCCATCCACCAAAGGAGAATCTGCCTCTCCAGGTTCTGTATTCATTGTCAGGAATTTGTCTAACCTTGGGGAGTTCCTCACGTACAATTGCGGACATAAGTTCTTACCACCTATTCATTTCTAGACTTATATATTTTCCGACAGATGATGATGCTATGAGTATTTTTGTGGTGGCATGTATGTGTATACTGTACAGTACATAATTATACACATGCATGCCACTACAAAACTACAGCATCAAAATCTGTCCAATAATATCCGAGTTTAGAAATGAGTAGGTGGTAAGGAACTTTTGGCTGCAACTGTACTAATGGAGGAGCTTTGGCAAGGAAATGTACTGCAGACCCTTGATATACAATGAATAAATACACTACATGTATCCACCACTTCATTGTACACTCAAGTCACTCATTGAAGACCACTAAATGTTTTCCCAGACATCTCTTCTTCATTACAGTACCATGTAGACTAAGGGATTTACAGAGCCGGTGATAAATGGATAGTGCTAAATTTAATCATCCTACAAAGAGTGAATACTGTATTAAATACTGTAGACTTTAGTTCCCAGTATGATGATAAGTATTTTAGACATAATTATATTGGTAGTAATGTAGTTTGTAATTTGCAGGTTTTGGAGGTGCTAAACGTACAGGAGGTTTGGCAGGAATTGCTGGACTTTTGGACAGCAAGAAACAGAAACTCACCACCTTAGAAAAGACCAAATTAGACTGGAACAACTTCAAGTCTGCAGAAGGGATTGACGAGGAGTTAGAGAAACACAAAAAGAGCAAACACGGGTGAGTTTGACGCTTTACTTTAAATAGCTCAGAAAATTTAGATGGTTACAAGGTGATAATTATTCTTCTAATGCCACACCCTCACTTTTCATGAGATAAGATGCATACCGGTATAGTTTCATGTTTTTTATCTTAATTCATCTACAAAGTGCAATTCCAAGCATTATTGCTGGTATAATTAGAAAGTACATTAAATATAATATCAAAAGGGCTTTATATTTATTATTGTATTTGCTATAGATTGGTTTGTAACATGTTTGTAATGGAAAAATATCACTTTCAGGTACTTAGATAAGAAAGCATTCCTGGAGAGAGCTGATATCAGGCAGTTTGAAATTGAAAGAGCGATGAGAATGAGTAAGAGGTCAAATAGATAAAGAAGAATATAAAAAAAATGGTGCACAATTATAATTCACCTCATTTGTTGCTCTGCATTTGAATTTGATAACACAGCAAGGCAAAGGATGAAGTATTTATTGGGGTACAGTTTAGTTGGTTAATTAGTGGTTACCGATTCCACCAAACTACAGTACAGTATACGGTACACTCGTGATACGTAATTTCTGACCAGAGACGAACGGCAGGCACCACACACACACACACACACACACACATACCCTGCATTTGAACTCAGCCTCTGTAGGTGTACTGGGTGAGGAAATGAACAATACCAGGCGATTCGAAGCTTTCTGCTCCTCACACTCTTGTCAGAAATTATGTATCACGAGTGTACCACAATAAAAGACTACCCATACTACGGTAATCTGTTTTGTTGCTGCAGTTTGGGGAAATCGGTAGTTTCTAATTCTCCCACCATAATTATCATCATCCCCCTCTTGGCATTAATACAAACAGTCACAAACAGAGTTAGATTAGCACTCACTGCTGCCTGCATTATGTTTCCGACCCCAATGCATTGAAGGTTGTCCGTCCGCCAGTCGATATGTTTTTTAAATGAGGAAGGGAAGCGTGTCTCTCTCTCTCTCTCTCAGAACATTCTCACGTCCTTTCAAAAGTTCTTAAGGGGAAGTTTTGTGTTGGTAAATTTGGAGCAACCAAATCCTCCAAACTATTCCAAGCAACAGAACACCATTGATTATTTTTGCTCCTCTGGTTCTATTTCCTGGCTCACACTGGAGGAATCAAGGCGCTCCAATGTCACAAAAAAGAATTACCATCTTAAATCAGTCATGTGGAATTTTTGCACAGCTGTAAAAATAAAGAATTTGATAATTATGAACTTTATAACAGTGTGGTAGAAGACTGTGGTGATGAAAGGTGCTACACGTAAACATTATTCAAGGTGGTTAAAACTTGACACAGGCGGGTGGGTGCTGGAACTTTTGCTTGTGACTGTATAGCTGACCAAACGTGAAACTGGCATAACAAAATATATATATACAGTACTGTATACACTTTTCCATATGCTCATACACATACTGAAGTACATATATATACACATTTGCCCCAGTTCATGTGTAGTGGCCTGGCATTCATTTCATAAATTTATATAAACTTGGAAAATAAGCTGATAAAAAAACAACTTTCCATTTGATCATACACATACTGTATTTTTTTCTTTTTTATACTAAAAGTTTACCCCAGTTCATGTCTAGTGGCCAACAGTTCAATTCATATATTATTTATTGAAACAAGAAAAATAGGCTGACAAAAAAACTTTCCATTTTCTCATACATTACACAAAATATTAAAGTGAACCAGTTACATGTTTGATTCATTTTAGATAAGCGCAGAACACAGTATTATTAGCATGTATAATTTTAAACCACATTTAATGATATGTCGGTTTAATAGAAACGACAACATGACGCACTGGCAGTTGCATATATTTTTGTAGACCTTCTCAAGTTAACTTTTCTTTAGGTATGTAATTGTGAAATGTTATTATGGATTTCGTGTGTGTAATTGTGTGGCTATAATTTTCTTTAAAGAGAGAGAAATCATAATAGAGTTGGTTAGAGAAAGATGCTAATGGTGAATGATGGTAAAGTTAAATGGTATGGTTCAGTTAGCTATAAACATTGTCTCCACTCTTATAGTAAAATCCTTCTGGTATTGCTTGCTAGCCAACATCTATGTATGTACTGTACTTGTATGTAGTTGTTATTCTAATACTCTAGTGTAATACTGCTCTCTATACAGTACCAATTTAAGGGGAGATTCTCTTTTTGGTAAATTGGAGGACTAGTGATTCCCTCAATCTATGCCAAGAAACATAGCACCTCAATGTTACTAATAGAGGATCTGGTGTTTTGTGTCAGTTTGGAGGATTCACTAGCCCTCCAATTTACCATCAAGAGCATCTTCCATTAAGCTGTTTATACTCGGCCAATTGGTTGTGAGTTTTAACATTGTTTTGGTCACTGATGATTGAAGTGAGAGTTAGAATCATTGCAGGTACAATAGTTAGTACCACTAGTTATGTTGGTGATAATACTGAAGGCCTTATTCAAGAACATCCATGGTGTTAACGATGGCTTGGTAGCAGTACAATGACTCCATAGACAAACAACAGAACCACTATACCTGTACCATGCCATATAAACCACAGAACCATTATACCCATACCATGCCATATAAACACGACTAATGTTCTTGCATTCGGTCCCGACAACCATTGCTAACATCCACTTCACACATCCTCTTATTTTTGGTATGTGTGAAACAGGCTGAACTATCTGGTGTAATTATTCCACTTCTTTATGTTTTTATTGTACTGTAGCTGTTTTGTTCAGTATATCACAACAGGTTGTGATAATTGTACCTGCCCTCTATATTTATATAACTTTTTTACTGTATAACAATGCTTGTAGCAGATATTTCTGATTTAAAATGCCAGACTGTGAATATTAAAAGAAAATTAATCAAAGTATTTAGAATGGAGAACATATTGAGTAGCATAATAAGGCTGCATTGCTGTTTAACACTCTTTTAGATCAAGACTTCATATATTTCCATAGTTTTTTCTTTAAATGCTTAACTGTTCAGTGAGAACAATTTATCTCAAGGACTTCCCATGTTAATGTGCCAGTATTTGCTTAGTGGTGGTAATACTGTATAAATGGGATTATTTAAAGTACAGTAGTCTTATTTTGAGGGGCAAACAATGTGCTATATCTAGAATTTAAGATATTCTGTGTAAAATGCAAAAAAATTCAATTATGTGTAACTTGAAATAATCAATGTACTGTGTCATATCATTCCAGCTGTTATGAATGTCCCAATCTTTTACAGAATAAAATGACGAATAAAAAAAACTGAGTATTAAAACAGAAATAACGCAAGTGTTGATGTTTAGTTACATACAGTATAATATAATCTTGTATTATTATGTATATACTGTATATATGTGCCCACGTCATCAGAATGGTGGTGAGTTTTGCTCCTATAGTACGTGGTAATACAGTAATGTCAGTATTGATAATCTATAAGTGTCAGTGTACTAGTGTAGCCAGCAAATATTATTATTCGTGTTCTCTCTTCCTTCATCATTAGTTTACAATCTGTCATTATTTTTGGGATGTTATAGACAAGTTTATAGTATTCATTGGCAATATCAAACTATTATATTTGCCCTCCTAAAGGCCTATACAAATAATACTTCATAAAGTACTTCGTAGTATAAGGCATCTCTAGTCAGTCACTAAGTAAGGGAACTTTGGGAAGGTATAGTGAGCGATCCCTTTAGGTGATTGTAATATGGTGGTCTAGAATTATCATTCATATAGGGGTAACTCGGGTATTGGTTTGACAGTTTCCCTCTGATTATTAACTGATAAAATTTGTAATAAATAGGTTAAGTACCATCTTTAAATGTACTACAAGCAGCTATACACTACTTAAAACAATAACATCATATATGAAGGTGACAACAGTAGACAGTAAATTGTTTGAGTTACCCATATGTGAATGATAATTATTGACTACGACTAAACATGTTTATAAACTCCTCTATAGCAAGTTTAATTTTAGGTGTACCACCCTAACATATTTACAGCAGCATCCAAAAATAAATTCCCCACTTGCATGGAGATAAATAATGTTGTAATGTATGTTTGTTCTTATTATAAATGTAAGTATATGAATATTGAAGTACATGTAGCCATCATCTAATATGGCCGATAGTACTTGTCACAAAAGGCTCAGGCAGGCTACCGGTTATACCCTACAGGTGAATCAACATATTTATCATATAATATCTTTCAATACTGGTATATATCGGTATATTTAAAGGAAAGTATTAATATGATAATTATAATATATCTTTATCAAACTCTCTGTGGTTATTATAAACGATGGGTGTATACATGTACTGATAGCCTTGGTAAGGTTAGTCAGCCTGATAGGTAAGCAGTGTTACCAATGTTAATAGTTACACACATTATTGGGCTAGTATTTAGAACAGGGACACACGGACGCTTTGTGGTCGCCACATAAATAAGGACCATATGAGTTGTCCTTGTGTGGCTGATAACGGCTAGTTGTGGTTACGTGGCAGAGTGGTCCGTGTGTTCAGCTGGCGGCGATACAGACACATTGATGACGCTGTATTGAGTTATAAAGGGGAACATTTTGGTGGCCACCCAGCGACCACTTTTTGTGGTCCGTGTGTAAAAGTTCAAAACAAATCCCTGTCACACTTAATAGTGGTGATACACGTCTCCTGGCCATAGACATCGATGTACTCAGTGGTAAAAGTGTGTACAGCTAACAGTAAAAGGTTCACCTCAAAACAATTAAAACCTATAGTAAGCCACGTCCACAGTACTGTGTGTATAGTACTTGTATGTCCACCACAAAGTTTAAGCCACTGTGTGTCCCGGGACATTAGGCTAAGCTGCAGGACATGTACGGCAAATTATTGTTGTAACATTACTTTAAAAATATCAAATCATGAAAATAAAACATAATAAAACACACCACCACATGAATCAGAGTACAACAATAAACCTGAATAGAATCCTCCAGGCAGGTGTGGCTATAATAAGGTGGCTATACACACATATACACACCTATACAACTGGGCTAGTATAACCTACTAAGGTGTATATACAGATTGACAACACTGATGATGAAGATAGCCACTAGCCAGATAGAATAGTATTGGCAATGGTGTATATTCTGTGGTAGTGGTGGTGGTGAAGGAAAGGAGAGAGACGCTCAAACAAACAACAAATACCACCACTACCACTACTACTACCACCACTACCACTACCACTACTACCACTCATCATGGGTACTGTGGCTGATTTTGACCGTCTGTGTAGACTGTGTGGGTTAGAATGTTATGACCTCATCAATCTATACGATACACCAGTACATGAACAGCGTAATCTCGTCACCATTATAAAGAAATATGTTAAAGTCACGGTATGTGGTTTGTTTGTATGTGTGTATGTGACATTTTTTCATCACCCTGTATTGTTTAGGAAGGAGAATTTTTTTGTGGTATTTCTACATAAAAGGTCCACATGGCCAACATTTACAATTTGTGTATATTTCACAAGGGGACAATGTAATATGTTCATGTGTAATGAATTTAAGAGGAGGTTGCATTTATTTTTGGTATAATAGCATATCAAAAATTTCAGCTGTCCAGAGCCAAAGTTCAGTGTTTTCCTGCCATTGTATATATAGGACAGTCCCTGTAGTGTGTCTAGGTTAGGTCCCGGTAGTCTGCCCAGGTTAGGTCCCGGTAGTCTGCCTTGGTCCTGGTTTGGTTAGGTCAAGTAAGGGTAAAAAAAAGTTATCTCCTAAATATTATGGGCAACAATCAATAGAACAAGTAAATATATGCATGAAAATGTATAAAATGTGGGAACAATCCAGGTGGAACTCTTATGCAGAATTACCTTTTTTTTGTTTTGTTTTGTTATTGTTTATATTTTTTATTTTGGGGTGGTGGGGTGGGATATTTTTTCTTTTATTAGTTATAGGTTTAAACGTAAGGAAATATTATTTAAGTAATGTTGTTCTATAGGTATGTATGTATTGTTTAACTTAGAGAGGCATTTTTATGTTTATTAATTTCATTTTTTTGACATTCCTTCTCTTAGTTTGTTTAATAAAAGGTGTAGATCATATTAAATGTACAGTTACGTGAGGAAATGTTGATATAATGATGTATATGTATGTATTGTTTAGCAAGGAGGACTTTTTATATTTGAGGGGACATTTATTACCATAGTTTGTTAGTTATTAGTACTATTCAATTATTTAGAATATTTTAAAACTAAATGACAGTGACATTTAGGTAAAGAGAAGGGACAAAGGAAAATAGTAATACTGTAGTATGATGATAGTACTATCTAGCTGTTTAGAATGTATTTTAACTATAAGGCATTGTACTATTAAGAAATATTACCTAAATTTAACATGACATTAGGTAAAGAGAGGAGATAAAGAAAAAAATAGTAATAATAGTACTGTAGTTTATTAGTAGTACTATTTAATTGTTTCGATGGTGAGTAAAACAAACTGAATTTCTCCCCCCAGGTCGCCATACACGACTCCCTGCCACACAACATTTGCGGCCCGTGTTTGGCAAAGCTGGATGAGGTGGTGGAGTTTGTGGATGCAAGTCATGCCACACAACTCAAACTCAAGAAAGAGTTAAAGACTTCAGGTACCGATTCGGCCAACTTTGCAATCCAACTTCAGGCCTGCAATCATTTTTTTTTTAATTATTATTGTTATATTTCTTTTTTTTTATAATATAGATATTGGTTTGCAAGCTTTAATACAGTACAGTATAATGTAAAATTAGATGGTATATATATATATTTTATTTCCTTGTTTTGCAGTGATGTTATGTGTGTGTGTTATATCTTTGTCTATGAATCTGTGTACCGTAAATCCTCATTAGTCGCCACTTGGTTAAGGGTGTGTGGGAGTAGGGGACAGGCTTGGGATGGGTAGAAAGCCTGTCCTCTATTATCGCACCCCCCTAACCTTCCCCCCCCCCAAGCCTGTCCCCTACTCTTGCACCCTCCTAACCCCCCCCCCCCCCCCCCGAAAGCTGTCCCCCTATTTCTGCACCCCTTTAATAAGTGTGTAATATACTAATATACAAATTGGGTTTACCGTACACACTTCAATGAATGACTGAGTGTAAAATGAAGTGTTGGATACGAATATTTATTCATTGTATATGGAGGTTGTATATTAACGTGCCATGTTGTTAATTACAGGTGGACCTTCACAGGAGAGTGTTATCAATGACCGCTTCTATGAACTAATCCAGGACGTAAAAGTAGAATTGGAAGAACAAGACACTGAGATCAACGACGACCTTAATGATGAAGACTATGGTGAGAGAGTTTATTATTTGTGTTAATCTGATCCTTTTGTTTCCTGGCATATGGCTTTGGAGGAATCAAGACACTCCAATGTACTAAACTTGTATTATTACCTGCTTAACCCTTAATTCGTGGATGTAGTAAAATTTCAACACAAGCCAAAAGTCTGGAGCACCATGCGTGTAGCATTGATTCGACAGGATAGTTTTTAAATTTACACGGTCCCTAACAAGCTAGTTTCGGTGATGTCATTGTGAGGTGGCTACCAATCCTACAGATGTTATTTTAGTCTTCACAAATACATTATGAGACAGCTAAAGGTTTGTGCTTCAATATCCTGTATCATTTATTTATGTAGTGTGAGTGTTTTACAAGCACTTGGCTATCAAATGTGTTGTTTACATAGTGACCGCGAGTGCGGGAGAGAGGCCCGGGCGAGGGAGGTGCTGTGATAGATAATGCCCACGTTTATTGGTGGTTAAAAGCATGAATGATCAACTGACACCCACGTTTCTTGTACAGGTCCAAGGAAACCAAAGGGGCGGCCCAAAGGAACACGAGGCAGACCTAAAGCAACATCAGCGAAGGCGAAGAAAGTACCCAAAACAACTAAAGTAACAAGAGGTAGGGAAATTTTGGAAGTACAGTACAGTATGGGTAATATGAGTAAACAACTTTAAATGATAGGTTCAGAAATATATCAAATACTGTGCAGAAATTAATTAATGGTATAGACGATTGATTAACATTTTGTGTGTGTCTGTCTGTGTCTGTGTTTGTACTCTGTGTTACCAAATGTCTCAATATTATCAGATTTCCATCACCTTAGTCTTTAGAGAACACATCACTCACTTTACTCTCAGAAATGTTCAAAGTCAACATTTTCAATTCCTCTGATTAACCATGTAGTTCACATAACTGTAAATAAATTGGTAATTTTATTTTCAGACATTTTCAAGGTCAACTTTCTCACTTTCATTTCCTCTGTGTAACCTTATAATGCACGTAACTTATAATAAACTGTTCCTTTATGGGTCGAGCAAAAGCAAAAGCTGCCGCAGCCGCCGCCGCTGCTGCTGCTGCTGCTGCCACCACCGACACCACCGACGACACCGACACCAACACCACCACAACAACCAAAACCAAAACCAAAAAAGCACCTGCTGCCAAGACTGCAAAAAAGGGAAAGAAGAAAGAGGAACCCGAGGAGATTAATGAACCACAGGAGGAGTCAGTGAGTAGTGTTAAAAATGTGTCTATTCTCAGTGTTGTACTCATATCGTCTTTCTCTCCTGTTATCAACTAGTGGAGGAACAGAATTCAGTTTCTGTGTACGGTACTATACATTGTTTATAATATACTGTAGTGTGATCTCCCACATGACTGAATCTTAAAAGCATGCGTCTTGATAAGTACAACATAAGCCAAATCATGTAATAGTTGTACAAGTAATAATAACGTAGGATTCTTGGTCATTAGTCTGCCATTATGTACTGTTACATGTGTTTCTCTCTCCACTAAAGACGAGGGAAGATGGTGGGAAGGATACCTCAGAAGAAGGTCAAGATGAAGAGGGTAATTCTTCAACTGGTAAAGAAGTAATGGTGAGTTGTTTAGTAATAAAGAAATGAATAATAAAAAAGATAGGATTGAATCATTTGTAAAGCAGTCTTTTTCCGTTTTATGCATTTATTCTAATCAGTACCCCATTTCCCCATTATGAAGCCCATTTATAAAGCCTCAAAATTCAGCCACAAAACTCAAACAATGAAAGATGATTGGATTATATCATTGTAATTATAGTTGTTATTATTGTATTTATATTATTATTATTTATTATTATTGCAGCTGAAGAATGCTGTTCGTTGTGGAATCTGTATGGTTGGCTTTAGTCAGCCTAGTCTTCTGCCGCCTCATTCTGTTGAGGTTCACCAAGAACCCAATGCTCGTTACTTGTGTCCTCAGTGTCCACGTGTGTTTCCCAGACCTGCTGCCCTCACCAACCATCAACGCAAGAAGCACCAAGATGCATTACAAGGGTATGATGGGTGGAAAACTTATCACACTGACTGACACTTTATTATTAATGTTTGATCCTAAGTCCATTTTTCTGAAAAATTAAAGAGTATTTTAACCTGCCTGACAATGCCTGTGCTCTATTTTCATATCTCATGCCAGTGGTACCACTTCTTATAGATTGTGGAACATTACACTAGTAATATGTTTTAAACTCATATGATCCATTAAGTAAAAAATAGCATAGAGAAAAGATAGTACAGAGATGAGGTTCTTATTGCAGAGCAACACCATCAAGGCCATTTTATTTAACACATCATGAAATGTCCCATTGCCCACAACAATACACACGGAATAGCAGATTGGATGTGGTGGCAAAAATATTTATTTATAAGAACATTAACATAAGAGGAAGTAGAGACATCAAACTTGTCAATATTTAATGGTACTTGGCAAACAAGAATCATACCCTTTATATGTATTTATCTATACTCTTTCACCATTATCCAAACATTATGTATATTTAAGCCAGTGAGGTGTTGATATTGTTAAGGGAAAAAAAAACACCAATAGCTGAGGAAAAAAGGCAGCAAAACCATATAAAACAGACCATAAAATACAGTATGGAATGATAGTGTTGCCTTGGAAACTAAACACACTTACATCTTGCATCTCAGAACACCTTATAATATTATTTTACATTATGGGTTGTTGTTATTCTGTCATGGATGTTATAATTATGATTTAATCTTTGTTTGATAATTAACTATATATTTTGTGAAATTGTTGTGCACTCATTCATTTATGATTTTTCCCTCACTCATTCACAGGTTCATCCAATCACACACACACACATACAGGCATGTACTAACAATGACATTATCTCTCTCTCTCTTTTCCTTGCCTGAAAGAGGATACAGTACATTATTATTGTTGTATTTTCCTCTTTCTCCTATGTCTCTCTTTTCTTTTCTTTATTTTGTTGTCTATCATCTATTTATGTATCTATCTAAACCTGTCTATCTCTCAGACACACCAAAAAATCATCACCATGGCATTATTTTTTATTTACTATTATTGTTAATGAATGGCTGGCATCATCATATATATTTATTTTTCAATGGTAGCACCAAACTATTTTACTCTTCACAGGAAAACCCCCCGTCAGCCAAGGGTTAAAACCTACCGGTAAGTTTAATTAACCCATAAGTGATTGATGACTGACGTCTTGTATATATACACACCTCTTTCACTTTGGCCAGTACCCAGATGATTATACTTATCATAGGGAAACAAACTGCCCTGTCATCCAGTAAATATTAGATGCTGTGCTCAGTAGTTCTATATAAAAAGCTACTACATTCTCCATAGTAATCAATCTGCCTACATTAGCTATATATACAGTATATATATACCTCCCTCTTCGCTGCATGCCTGGTTCACATTCATTCACTCATGCCGTGCTTTATTTAGTTTTATTTTATTTTTTTCAAGGCCAATTATTTATCACTTTCATCATACAGTTAAGGGCTCCATTGATGTCGATGAATTGGGAGCTATTGATTCCTTTGTTCCAGCCCAAAATAAGTGTGCCTTAGCTTTGTGGCACAGGTTGAAGGAATTGGTATTGTCCAATTCATTGACTATATCTTCAGCCCATTAACACATGCCTGGTAGATGTTTCTCAAACAGATATATTATTATTATTTGTATCTAAGGAGACTACAATTGCTTCCCTTTCCTGCTTTCTATCATTATACACATACTGTACTAGTATATACATTCACTCATATACACACACACACACTAAACTTAGCTTCAACAAGTTCATCACCTCAGTAGTACAGTACTGTATTTCCTAAAATATCTTAGTGACTTACTTATGCTGCAGTAGGGAATTGTGAATTGCAGTAGATTACAAATTGAAGTTTTATAGTTACCGTATTATGAGTAGTGACTTGTCAGGTTTGTCTAAGCTGATGGTACCTGGCCAATATATTATAACTCAGTCCACTCATACCTCACACCTTCCTCAACACAGTGAAATTATCAAACTTTATCAGTGATGATAAAACTTGTGGATAAATTGCTAATCACAAAAGTTAAGCCAAGTGCCTTCATGATTTGTATCCTAGAAGTGAGGTTGATACTGTGGTGTGGTCTTAAAAAATATACATGTGGAACAAATTTTTTTGTCCATTAGCTCCTAAATCAAGTTTTTCAAATTATAATAAGCAAACAGTTATGTTAATAGCATTAGTGGAAGCTTTTTGAGTTGTATTTTCCTGAGACTTACTTGGTAAATATTTAAAGACTGGGTACTGTATACAGGAGACATGGCCAAGTACTGTAAGCTGAGAGAAACAAGGCATAGTAACTCACATGACCTCCTGTATGAGGAAGTACTCTATTATATTATATATTATTTATTTATATAGAATGTACAAGGATAATTTATGCAGTATGTCATAGTGAAATATTAGTATAATACTGTTAATATTTTCCCACACCCATTACATGAGTTGTATGACATTCGATACTGTTTGTGGAAATTCTAAAATGAAGAGAAGAGTGAATGTGCTTAATAGGAAGTATTGGAGTGTAGGAAGGTGTTTTGGAAGGAAGGGAATAGTGAGTGTAATATTTATTAAGAGTAAGTGGTTGAGGGAATGAATGTGAAGTTACAAAGAAGTGATCACTGATGCACCAGAGGCGGGGAAATACAGTAGATAGAATTAGAACTTTGAGAAATTATTGAATTTGAATGCTGGTGAGAAATACAGTAGGAGGAACACATTATGTAGAGAAGGTACCAGGAAAATGCAAAATTTTTAAGAAATGTAAAACTGAGAATCCAACAAAAAAAATTACATTTTAGCAAAAATCCTTAACTTGTTGTGTTAGGAGTAATCCCTCTGGCAAGTATAATCATCTGGTGTTAGCCAGAGTACAGAAAAGGAAGTACTGTATGTCATCTTTCCAAAAGGGTTAATTGAGGTTGGTTTAACCCTTTGGGTGGAGGGGTTTTCCATATACAGTATTTAATATTATTTGGCTTTATCCTAAAATAATTAAAGTCCAACACCTTGTTCAACTTGGTTTTATTATAATAGCAGTAGATCTTCAGTGATATTGGATCTTTATACCATAGTTCCTGAAAGGTAAAACAATTATCTGGAACAATACTTTGGCTTTATAAGTTCAAATTGAATCAGATGAAAGTTACACTGTAAAAAAGGGAAAGAGCATGTGTGTGTGTTAAGAGGAAAAGTGAGAACTTTGCTGTCAGGTAATTGGTGTTTAGTGTGGAGTGACTGAGGGAGTGAAGGGTAATTCATTGAGAAGCTTTGTACAGTTGCCAGCACTTATAATTGGTACAGTCAACATTGTCAGTCCACTTCTCCTGTACCAGTTATAAGTGCTGCCAGCTTAAGGAGACTGTCTTGTTGGTATATTGGTAGACTACTGATTCCTCCTAACTGTGCCAGAAAGCAGACACCCTCAATGATACTAATAGGGGATCTATTCTTAATGACATAATTTGGAGGAATCAAGACACTCAAAAGTGCCAAAAAGTATACTATCCCCTTAATTTGAGTAGCCATAGTCAATAGTATAGTGTAGAATTCATAGCAAAATAACTAATAACTTTTTCCCAACAGGTGTCCACAATGCCACAAGCACTACCCTTCCCATTACCTGTGGACTCGTCACATGTTGGTTCACACAAACAATCGTCCATTTGAATGTGAGCAAGAAAAGTGTGGCAAGAAGTTCAAGAGTAAAGCAGAGTTACTCCATCACAAGAAGACCCATAGACCTGACGAAGAACGCTACACCCACTGCTGTGAAGTCTGTGGCAAGAGGTGAGGCTTGGGATTTACAGACTGATATATACACTAACCAAAAGTGAATTGCTACAAGACATTGGGAGCCACATAATTCATTCACATATCTATTGGCCCCATAGATGCAGACTAATTTTGAGATATTTTTAGATGTCTATATTTATTATGATCTGTGTCTCAAGCCAGTACGAGACCAGTGCAGAATGTGAATTGCTTCAACACATCAGGAGCAACATAATACATTCATGTGTCTCTCAGACCCAGAGATGCAGAATAATTGTTAGATAGAGAATGCAGAAATACAGTACAGTTTTGTATTTTAAATCACAACATTATAATTTTTGCAGGTTTACACAGAAGGCTAATTTGGACACCCACCTTCGGCTCCACACCGGTGAGAGACCCTTCTCTTGTGAGTTCTGTGGTAAGGGATTCTATCAACGAGGCAACATGGAAGAGCATCGTAGGATTCACACCGGAGAGAAACCCTTTGTCTGTGAACTGTGTGGAGTAAAGTGAGTGAAGTATTATGACATTTGTAGGGTACATTCCTCAGATTTTCTAAGAAGTTGACAATGTTGAGAAGTATAATTTTGCATCAAATACTCTTGACTTCTTGAAGACATGAGAGAGATAATTATTGATTTTACTGGTGATTTCATTGGTAACACTGAAATAATTATGATATTTATCCTTCGTATATGCCAACTTCCAGGTACTCGCGCCAAGGGCAGCTAACCATGCACCGAAAGAGACACACGGGTGAGAAGCCGCACAAGTGCCAATATTGCGAGAAGGAATTCATCAGACGAGAAGTGATGCGTCAACACGAGAACATCCACACAGACACCAGGCCTTTCAAGTGTCGCTATTGTGAAAAGTACTTCAGGTATAGTGCAAACATTATCTAGTCTGTGCCTGATAGTGAATTTCCCATTCTAATAACACACATAACAGCTAATTATGTTGAGTTGGTCAGGATATCAACCTTTTCATTATTTATTTTATTTTATATCCACAGAGATCAAGGTAAGAGAAAGGTACATGAGAGACTCCACACCGGTGAGCGACCATTCGAGTGTAAGTTCTGCGGCCGAGGCTTCTGTGAATCCGGCAACCTGAGGAAGCACATGCAGGTCCACATCAGACGCCCCGAGACTGCCGTACCGGGAGGAGGCCGGGATAAGAACCGAACCACAGTGACACACCCTCCCACCACTACTCCTGCCACCACCACCACCTCTGCTACCCCCATCAATAACAACCCTTCATCATCATACTCTTTCCCCTTCCCTGGACTGAATATGGCCAGGCACAGTGCAGCAGCATCTTCAGCCATTGTAGCCAATACTAACAGTACTCCCAGCTCAACCAATTCCAGTCCTGCCGCTACCTATCCCTCGTTCCCCTTCCCTGGACTGTCCATTGCCAGACACGGTGGGGAACTACCCAACAACCCTAACATACCCAATGCATCTCAGGCTTCAGCTCACCCTGTCGGTAACAGTCACGGTGCAGCAGCACACCCTTTGCTACACGGAGGCACTGGAACAATACCTATTCATGGTGGTATGGGCTCTGGGGGAGGAGGACACCCTCTGGTCACACTGCGTCCCATCGAGGATAACCGAGGCAGACCTTCCCAGAGCAGTTGTGAGGCCAATGATTACAGGGTTCCTACTGGACCACCTTACCCTCCAGTACCATGGGCACTCTATCACTCCTAACATTATAATTAAGGTTTTATTTCCACTAGAATTACCTTTGTTTTTTCATGAAAAGTTTTTGAAGATAAAAATGTTTATTTCCTGATCAAATATTCATGAAAGACATAAAATTTCTGTACTGTTTTACAAATACTGTACTTAATAACATTTTTTTTCTGTAGATGCATTCTAGTGTTTTATAATATTGTTTCCATATAAATAATTGTTTTATACTTTACCAATTTTACATAATTATATTGTTAGCATATAATAAAGTCTTAATCTCACACTTGTGATTCAGCTTTGCAACTTTAGCTTCATATGACACCCTTTGTTGTCTAACACTCAACTGCATGTATAAACTTTAAGTCACAAATATTCCCCAGCACACAAGAGGCAGGGAAGTGTGTACTGGCATTTCTTGGCAAGGTGTTTAATAACTATACAATGTTTTAATGAATTATCCTTAACTATAAAAATACAAACATTATACTTTTTTACTTTTAAGAGTTTAATTAGTGTGTATGGTAAGCACTTGTACAGCTGAATTTGCAAGAAGAGTATTGTTGATAAGAGAGAACATTAATGAAATGTTTGCTTTTGAAATATAATTTGAATCCCTGTTTGGGTCTTGTGTTTTAAGGTGTGGGAAACTTGGTAGCATGCATGTTTTGCATTTGTAGGGAGAACCAGGATTTCTTTCCTTGTTGGTGCTTGTTAAAGGATGTATATCTTATTAAAATCTTTTAATACTGTATTTCTGTTGTTGATGACTAAATGCATGTTTATTATATATCTGTTATAATGCACTCCTTAATGCCTTTTCATCGTGATCAATCGGTCTGTATGAGTACTTTTTCCTCTGCTATTATTACTCCCACTTTGGAGTTTCTCAGATTGAAGATTATAATATTGCACCAAGGTCTGATGATAACTTTCCCCTTTCATCTTGGGCCCCATTTCTCTTCTCATCACGCTCAATGGTTGAACACTTTCTTACCTAAGCCCTGTAGATCATAAGAAACTAAACAGTATTGTGCAGCTGTTGTATTGCTGTTTCAGGGCAACACTCCTTTTGGCCAGTGTTATGAAGACACTGTTATGGTGGAAAGCAGCATTATGTTCTGGGAATCATGTCCTTTCCAGGTGTGCCTATTCAAGTTAATGAAAACTAAATCATCAGAAATAAAAATATACCATGTACAAAACTCGAATAATATGTACTGTAATGTTCTCTTCAGGCATAACTCTTACAAATGTTCAGTGTGTAGCTTTTCCGAGTCCAGTAACTTGGAGAAATTTTTACATAAGTAGTGCATAGGTTTTCGTGATTTGAATAGGTAGGTCAGTTTAAAAATATGTAAAGTTAAAATGGGAACCTGTATTACTGTTGCTGTACCTGGCCCCATGAACTGATCTCACCTTCATACTGATTTTTTTAACCTTTTGTATAATATTCAGTACTGAAGATGGCATTTTAGCCTGTAGCCGATTGTTAACATATTCAATACATTGAAACTCACTAAGATGAGCAAATTATTAATTGCCTAAAACTTTATGGGTAATATTATTAAACTTACTCTTTGATGAAAAGGTGTTTCGTTGCTATATTCGCATTAAAAGATATCGGAAACAGATTAAAAGACCTTTTCGTCTAAGAGTAAGTTTGATATTACGACTCTGAATTCTTGCCCTGTCACTGCTTCAGGCTATAAGTCTGTGTGATTGGCTAATACAAAATTATTTTAGGTATTCATCAGTGGGAAAGTGCCCATCATATATTATTAACAGATATTGATCAAAGAAATGTATTCCAATTCTAGAAGGGTTAATGACAGTTCCAAGACAGAATAAAGAAAGCTGCATTGAGATATGGGAACTGTAAAATAATACTGTTTATTCCTGTGTGTTGTACTGTATATTATACTAGTTCAGTGGAGATAATTTGATATTGTCGTGTGTCAGCCTGGGATTGAGAACACTCAAGTACAAAGTCTGAAATGACTAAGTGTTGTATAAACTGTGAACCTAACATTGTTATTCAATATGTAACGTGTATACATACTTTACATCATTATATACTTATTTGAAAATATTTGTAATTATCTGTTATATTGTAGCAAATTTTATTTTGCTGTTATATCCATCATGCTGTAACAGTATCATATAATTTTTATGTATAGTAGCCCACTTGATCTTGTATATGTTGGCTCATGCAAAACAATATTTCTAAAAGATACTTCCTTTGTACTGAAATAAGATAGCTTGTGGATTTATGCAACTTAAAATTATTTCATTCTTTGAGATATCACAGGAAAGAAAAGATAGGCTATTCTTTAAAAAATTGTGTCCAGGTGGGATGAAAACTTTTATACTAACTTTATATTCATAGACTGAAATCCAAAATGTTTATAGTTTGTTAACATTTGCCTGTTTATAGGTTCCATTTACCTGAGTATGGTTTCACATGGATATCAACACTGGAATAAGTACTGTGATTTAAGGGGGTAGTACATTTTTGGTACATTAGAGCGCCTTAATTCCTCCAGAGTATGTCAGGAAACAGGACCAGGTCAACAAAACAAATAATGGTGTCCTGTTGCCTGGAATAGTTAGGAGGAATCATATACTCCAGATTTACCAACGCTACTATACCCTTAATTACCATCAACTGTACTGATCATAATATTATACTCCTCTGTGTTTGTGAAGTGTGGAGGTGTAAGTTAAAGAAGGCAGAGATAAGTGCAAGAAGTTGAATAAATAAAACCTTAATATACATGTGTACAGTTTATCTATCCAAATAAATGTAAAAATGATACATATTCATCACTTTTAGATATTTTTCAGTGCAAGAAATTAAGTTGAGTAAATATCATCAATATACAGTATTTGTGTATTGTAGGTACCTACAGTTTTTTTTAAGGGGGTAATGCACTTTGGGTACATCAGAGCACCTTGATTCCTCCAAAGCATGACAGCAGAAAAATGGACCAGATTAGGAAACTTAATGGTGACCAGTTGCGTGGAGGAATCAGGTGCTCCAAATTTACCAACACCCCATTAACTTGATATATATCCCATACTTTATAGAGATTTTTCAGACAGTATAAAACTCGGAGTTTGCATTTGTTCATGTTTTTGTGTGATACTGAAGGGATCATTTCGAGGCAGTAAATGGTTAATATTTTCCTAAAAATTATTATTATTTGGGAACAAAATAAAACTTGTACAATTATAAAAAAAAAGAAGCTAAATTAGTGAACCCGTTGAAAATATGTCCATCTCCAACCAACATACAAAACAAACAAAAACAACAAACATCCTTGGAATTTCGACAAAACTTGTATTGGAAAGAAATTACAGCAAAATAGTAAGTAAAACTAATATATATTAATAAAAAATCATACAGACATAATCCTATTGATGTTAATTAATGCATATAACTGTTTAAAGTCATATAATTATAACTCAGATAAAAAATAACGAGATAACGAGAAAATTGGAGGCTGGTGATTGAGATACAGTATAACATTTATATTTATAGTTCATTATTATTATTTTAAACCATTATGTTAACAATATTGTGGCACTTAATTACCTTCAAACTCATTTTAATCATTTTTATTACAGATTACTGCTGGAAGTAAAACTAAAGAAAGTCTCAGTAATGGAGAATTTATCAATACGAAGGATATGGAAGTGAAACCGAACTTTGTAAACTTAAATGGAGAATTGATTTATTATTTATTTATATATATGAGGAACTGAGACTCTAAAGTTAGACCTAACTTGCTAAAACCTTGATGGAGAATTTATTTATTTATATATTTATATGAAAAACTGAGACCCTAAAGTGAGACCTAAACCCCGGATACAATGGCCACAAAAGTAGAAACCACGAGACCCTTAATTGTCGTTGAAGAAACCACCGTCGGGGAGTGTGCGATATTTAACGACTGCGAGGATAATGAGGAAAAGGTGTTGTACATAAACTCGGACAAACAATGCTCGACTTCGTGTCAGACGGATGTGTTGTGGGGCGACGCAGGGGACGGCTTACTTGGCGCCAGTGTTCCCATCTTGTTCTGTGTTCAGTTGGGTCCAAACTCGGCCTCCACGCAGTGCTTCATTCCCGCCATGGTCAGCGTTGGTGTGGGAACTCAGACAGATTACCCCGGGGCGTGTCCAAACCCTCATCCTGATAAATATAATCATCCTTATCCTGACAATGGTAAAGCTTCGGTTCTCTACAGCTCCAATGAGACTCGAACGACTGGTCCTCGTAAACGCAACGGTAAAACACCAGTTCACAACACGAGCAAGGTTCCAACACCGTCTCCTCGTACTTGTAACCCTTTTACGGACAATGGTAAAGCTTCAGTTCTCCACACGAGCAAGAATCAAACACCGTCTTCTCATAAACACAACCCCCCTCCTCCTCCTTCTCCTTCTCCTTCTTCTTCTCCTTCTTCTTCTCCTCCTCCTTCTTCTTCTTCTCCTCCTCCTCCTTCTTCTTCTTCTTCTTCTTCTTCAGTTCTCGGCACCAATGAGAGTCTGGGGGGGATCAGTGAGGGACACATCAAAGCCATCAGTGTTCCGGATTCCGCCAACTTTGACACCAGTAGGTTCAAACGTATATATTTATGCATTTTTTTCTCTTTCAGTTTCTCTATACCATCCCATTCATAGCTTTAATTATGTGCCAGTTATACAGTATACTGTATGTGTTACAGTCTGTAGTATATTATTATTATTATTTTTTTTTTTTACTGTATGTTATTGTCATTCTGAAGTACTGTATTATATTGTATTTCATTACTAATTGTTTGCAATAATTTATTTTTCCGGGAATTTTAGTCCTTATGTTTTTCTCTTTTGGGTAATAAGTGTTATGTGGAAATACAAGGATATGTGTTCCATCTCTTGGTACACTGTTGGTATTTATATTAATTTCTCTCATACAGTATACAGTAATCATACTTGTACTATCAGAGACAAAACTCATGTTGCTGTCTTGTTCAGTTTGTTTTTGATAGAACACATGAAGTAGCCAGCAAAGACAATCTAATTACCTGTAACTTACTGTATTTCAGAGCCTGCTTTGCCTCTGACTGACAAAGGAGTGATATCACCTTCAGTCAAATGTGAAGTTATACTCGAGATTTCCGAGTCCGATGCCGTCCACAGTGAGGGTGTAGCCGCGCCCCTCGTCTCAAACACTGCTAAGGTTAAAAAGAAAAGAGGAAGAAAACGGAAAATAGAGACTGATATATCAACCAAAACATATAGTGATTCTAAAAGCACTTTCTCTAATTCTCAGACAAAGCCAAATACCTTTCATACAGGCAAGAGAAAAAGGAAAAGAAAAATGGACACAGATTATGAGTATAACCTGAGTGGCAGCGACGATCAGGTGACCAATGTTGACGCTGAATACGATGATGACGATAGAGACGTGGATTATAAGGCTGATAAAGGCGTGGTATATAGTGATGACGAGAATATAGAAACACCTGACCCTAGCGAAATAAAACAGAGGAAATCTAATAACAGAATCCTGAGGAAAAATAATGACAGAGTCCCGAGGGAAAATAAAAACAGAAACCTGAAGAAAAATAAGAATAAAACCCTGGTAACAGCACCAGTAAAAATTATGGCTGAGGTTGAAAATAATGAAGACTATTTTGATGCAACCACTGACAGCTTTATGAAAGAAGAAGCGGTGGAAAATAATGTGGACTCTGAAGTTGGTGTAGATGTTGTTGATAATATTGACTGTTTTGATGCAGCCACAAACAGTTTTATGAAGGAAGAAGAAGCTGATAATAATGTGGACTCTGAAGGTGGTGTGGATGATGTTGGTGTGGAATTTGATGACATGTTGAGTGAGTTTGGTGACGAGTGCGATGTCGATTCCGATGAAGATGATGAAGGTGAAGGCCCTTGTGATGATGCAGGTACCCCCTCTGCAGGAAGGGAGGGAACCAAGAAAAATGTCCTCACGGTCGGCATAAATGACCTGGACGTGGAAAACGACCAGTCTAAGCGCCTCAAGAAATACCTCGCCAAAGCAAAGGAAAAATATCACCAGGAGAAAATAGTCAACAAGGATGGAAAAGTGATATACAAGTGTTTGAAGTGTAATGAAGAGTTTAAGATGCGTCTGCAACTCAAAGAACACAGAAAAGTTCACAGTAATAAGGTGAGGATATATGACTGTAGTCACTGTGATAAGGTGTTTACCGAGGCTCGTAAATATTACTCTCATCTCGCTTTCCACGACCGCCTCTTTGAGTGTCGGTTGTGCGGGCGACGGTTTTCACTTCTCAGGAACTTAAAAAAACACCTGACAATTCACAAAGGTGCTCCAAATCAGGTGTGTGAAATCTGCGGCAGCCAGTTCTCAACCGTCCAAGAACTGACTTTGCATCACGACACCCAACACAAAGAGGACAGCATTAAACCTTACAAGATCGAGTGTGAGCATTGTGGGAGGAAGTACGTGCGTGAGGAAGCCTACCAACAACACATCAGTAAAGCTCCGTATAAATGTTCTAGTTGTGATGCATCAATGGGCTGTGAGTTTAAGCTGAAGGATCACGTGAGGTTCCAACATGGCCGCTGCATCTGTGAGTTCTGCGGAAAGTCATTTAAGAAACACTCACTCTTACATCACATTAAAGTTATTCACAGGGAAGGATGTGTACAGTGTCCCCATTGCCCCAAGAAATTTGCATACCGTTCCAAGATGCTGGCTCACCTTGACGCCAACCACACCGACGAGAAAAAGTACAAATGCAATCACTGCAGCTACACAGCTCGCACAGTCAATACCCTAAACATCCACCGCCGCAAGTACCACTCTGAGCCCGGCACAATGCCCTCATATCCGTGCAACCAGTGCGGGCGCAAGTTCACCCTCCCCTCCAAGCTGACCCTACACTACCGTATACACACAGGGGAGAGACCATTCAAGTGCAGGAGTTGTGGAAAAGACTTCGCCTCCAAATACAATATGGCCGAACACGAGAGATGTGTACATGGGGAGAAGGTGAAGTTGGTGCACCCTGATGGTACGTCTTCAGTGCGTGTGGTCAAACACCGCCGCTTCCCCCGCGCCCCCGGTCGCCGCTGTGACCTGTGTGGCCTTCACCTGCCATCATCTTCAGCTGTTTTGACGCACATGAAGCAACACCACAATGCCCAGGCTGTGTCCAGCATCTCACTGATCCCAGACAACAAGGAGGAGGGGTCTGGGGATGAGATACAAGTGGCCGAGATCGAGCTCAACCGAGATAACTACGAGGCAACCCCTACCGAACAGTTCGAAGTAATAGAGAACACCGAACAAGACTTAATCCTAACCGCACCTACAGGCATGGTGACTATCCCTGACTATGCTACCCATGTGGAAATTAATGGGGTCGAATATCAAGCAAACAAAAAACAAAACAAGACATCATTCCATTCAATGCCAACACCGACCCTATAATAAAGATAATTTCCGCAACAACAGCAACCACTCGCCCTTTGCTATATTTATTTTTTTGTGACTTTGACCTTCGACTGATTTTGCCCAAAAGTTAATCATTTTGTTTTATGATGAATATCTATCAATAGAAAAAAAATGAACATCATACGGCTAAACCTGTGGACGCTAGACCATAAACAAACACACGAACAGATAAATAAATAAATAAATAAATAAATAAATAAATAAATATCCGGCACCGAAAACAATACATAAAGTAATAATGAACATGAATATTTAGTCTAGTGATGTGCCTCAAAATTAAATATACAGCATAGGCCTATATATATATTTTTAAATAACTGTATTTAAAATAGAATAATACTGCTAACCAATAAAAGGCTAAAATGTTTACCAAGTAGCTAAAATAAAACCAATAACATAGTGTGTGAATATCACGTAATACATCTATAATTTCCAGTTTGATTTATGTGTGTGTTAGGTTATGTTTCCAAGGGTTTTTATATATAGACCTGTACTGTACTTTACTGTATTTTGAAATGTGTACTGTACAAGCAAGGGCCTTTAGTGAGGAATGAGTCCGGGGAATTATGTACACTTTTGTAGATACAGTACAGTACAGTAATTCTCTGGTTAATTAGGCAAACTGAATTATGTACTTTTTTTTAGATAATTTTTTGTTAATTAAGGTGGTACCGGTATATAATTTTTTTTTTTTTTTGTTACATTGGAGTGCCTTGATTCCTCCAAAGTATGTAGGGAAACAACAGGACCAGAAGAGCAAAAATAATAATGTTCTGTTGTTTGGAATAGTTTGGAGGATTCAGTTGGTGAGTTTGTGGAGGCTGTGACGGGTTTATGTGCAGTACCGTATATCTCAGATCTTGCAAGGTAACTAATTTTACCATACCGTATATTAATTCTTCCTTTCCTTTGATTTCCTTCGTGCTTGCTGTCCCCCTTTCTTCTTTAATTAAATCAAGCATAAGGAACACTAGTGATTAATGAAACGCTATGAAGCAACATATATTTATTAATTCCCTTTATTATTCAATGGACAAAACCCAACACTGGAAGCCTTTATTTAGGGGCTGGATATTGATTTGATAATAGCATAACTGAACTATAATATAAATAATATATAATAATAATAATAATAGAGATAACTAATGTGGCTGTACATTTTTCCATTACACAGTTTGCACGGCATTTTGATAAACACTCCTAATAATAATCATCTCTTTATTATTATTTTTTTTCCCACCCACTTTTAGGGACCTTGTTGATTGTGTATGAGGTCTGGTGGTGGAGGCTTCTGATTCCTCCTGACTATGCCACGAAACAACATCATTCCATAGTGTTCTCTCCTATTTCTTCTTTCCAATTTCTTCTTTCCCATTTCTTCTTTCCTATTTCTTCTCTCTTGTTTCTCCTATTTCTTCTCCTATTTCTTCTTTCCTATTTCTTCTTTCTTATTTCTTCTTTCCTATTTCTTCTTTCCTATTTCTTCTTTCCTATTTCTTCTTTCCAATTTCTTCTTTCCAATTTCTTCTTTCCTATTTCTTCTTTCCTATTTCTCCTCATCTATTTCTTCTTTCCTATTTCTTCTCACCTATTTCTCTCCTATTTCTTCTTTCCTATTTATTCTCACCTATTTCTCACCTATTTCTTTTCACCTATTTCTTCTTTCCTATTTCTTCTTACCTATTTTGTAGCTTTACAGGATTGAGTCAAGCTCCTAATGTCCCGTATTTTTTAAACACAATGATCATATTTTTCTTTAAAGTTACGTATGTATATTTTTAACACACACACACACACACACACACCACTACTTCTGGTAATTTATTATGGTAACTGTAGGTGTAAGAGTGTGTATGTGTGTGTGTATGAATGTATGTATGTATGTATGTATGTATGTGTGTTTCGTGGTAATATTTGAAGGACTATCTAACCTCCAATTTTCTTTCTGACTACATCATCACGTGTGTCTTTAATTAAACCAAAGTATCCATTTTATCTTCATCTTTATTATACCCGGCCGCTGACAGTCATTAACCCTAAATTTAAGACTAGATTCTCTTGTTAGTAAATTTGGGGAAGGGGCTCCTGATTCCTCCTAACTATACCAAAAAACAGACGCCCTCAATGGTACTAATAGGGGATTTTATATTTTATTGTTTCCTCCTAACTATACCAAAAAACAGACGCCCTCAATGGTACTAATAGGGGATTTTATATTTTATTGTTTCCTCCTAACTATACCAAAAAACAGACGCCCTCAATGGTACTAATAGGGAATTTTATATGTTATTGTTTCGTGGCATATTTTGGAGGAATCAAGGCACTCCAATGTAACCAAAAAAGAAGTACTGTACCACCTTAATTAAGTGCCTTGATTCCTCCAAAAGTATGCTAGGAAACAACAGGACCAGATTAGCAAAACAAATAAAATAATGGTAGTTTGTTGTTGCTTGGAATAGTTTGGAGGATTTTGGAGGCTAGATTCACATGTTCCTGGAGAATTTTGGAAGGCTACTGGTTCCTCCAAAGTACAGTATAGTATGTATGTATGTATGTCAGGAAACAGGATCAGATTAGCGAAAATAATCTCCCCTTTTGGTAAATTGGAGTGAAATGATTCCTCCAAAGTATGTCAAGAAACAGAACCATATAGACAAAAATAAATAAAATCCAGTTGCTTGAAATAGTTTGGAGGAATATATATATATTTTTTTTTTGTATGCTCCAGATTTACCAACACTGTACTATAACCTAACCTCTTCTTTAATTAATTCCTTTCTTCCTGCCTTGTGTTGCATTTGTCAGCTCTGTAACATATAAGATAATTAGTTAGACTTGTTAATAAATACTGGGGGTCTTCATATATTATTTTTTTTATTTTAATTTTAATCAACTTATTTCATATTTTAATCTCACAAGCCAGACAACCGACCACTTATTTTATTTTTATATTTATTTATTTATTTATTATTAGTATTAGTATTGTTATTAACTAACCTATTTTGTCCTTTAATTTAATCCCAACCAACCAACTATATTCTTATTGTTATTATTTTATTTACCCCACCAATGCCTAGTTATACATAATTAATTTAACCTATCTTATAAAATCACTTAATTTAACTTACTGTACTACTATATTGTTTTTGTCAGGTATTATTATTATTATTATTATCATATGTTTTGCATACTTTTATAAATTATACACCTTGTTACGCCAGATCCGTCATACTCATGTCACTTGTTTTTACGCGGGAAATGTGGAAAGGTTGGTTACCGCGCCAAAAAAAAAAAAAAAAAAGCGCGCGCATGTATGTATGTATATGTGTGTGTGTTTCTTCCCGCCCCTCCCGCCCCTCCCTCCCTTCTTTCTTATAGTGTGACGAGAGATTCCCCTAAATTACATTATTATTTCCCCTTCACGTTCCACAGTGGGTTTTAAAAGGAATTATTCGCGAGGGAAGTTAATAATGGCGGGAAATTTTCGTGGCGGGTAGCGTATGAAAACAACCCGAGTCAAAACGTGGAAAAATGGCGGGAAGAAGTTGACGTGTGGGAAAATGATGATGATGATAATGACGACGACCACCACGACGACTTTCTCGGTATTTAAGTCATCAAAAAGAGACGGCGACCTTCTAGTTGGATCCACAAGAGAGAGAGAGAGAGAACAACAAACGTACACTAGCCTGGAGAGAGAGAGAGAGAGTGTGTGTGTGTGTGTGTGTGTGTGTATTTTATATTTCACTGCCCACGTATCTTCATGTGTGTATGTGTGAGAGAGAGAGAGATAAACAAGCAGTAATTACACTATACATTATATACTCAATCACTCGCCACTAATAATAATAATAATAATAATAATAATAATACTGACATTGGTGACCAGCAGCAGATCATGTTGTTTTTGCCAATTCTCTTCCATTCCCAGCGGCTGACAACATAATTGGATTCCTGGCTACAATGTTACGTTTCTCTATCAGCCAACCTTGCACACACACACACACACACACACGCTCCTGTTTCTCTCTCTCTTACACACTCACTCCTCTCTCTCACTCTCTCTCTCTCTCTCTCTCTTACATACACACCCCATTATATCATACTCCTCTTTTTCTCTATCTCTCTTTCACACACACACACCTCTTTCTCTCTCTCTCTTACATACACACCTCTAAATATACTCCTCTTTCTCTCTTCACACACACACACACCTCATACATACACTTACACTACTCTTTCTCTTTATCTCTCTCACGCACACATACACACACAGTTATATTTCACTATCGATATGTCTTCCTATTGTATGTGTGTGTGTGCACCCATCTTCCTTCCTGTGTGTGTGTGTGTGATATGATTCCTCCAAACTATTCCAGGAAACAGATGAATTTAACTTTTAACAATAAATTAGTTTCGTGGGATTATTTCGAGTCTCCTAATTTCTTTCCCCTGGTGCAGCTGGACTTTTGATGGTGACTGTACAATAGGCTACATTAGCGTGCGTGACGTGTTGTGAGAAATTATATGTCATTTTCTATTAACTTTTTTGGTTTGGTTTGATTTGATTCCTCTGTTTCTGTATAGCAAAAACATTATTAAGCTATGTCTTAATAATGATAATAATAATAATAATATGCATAAGAATGTTTTGAGAGAGAGAGAGATAGAGAAGAAACATGCACACGGGTAAACAGAAAAGAGAAAGAAAGAGTGAGAATGTGTGTGTGTGTGTGTGTGTGTGTGGGAAGAAGAGAAGGAAGGAACAGTGTTAAAAAGGATATAATTACCCCGTGAAGGTAAAAGAAAGAGAGGAAAGTGAGGGGTTTGGGAGAGTTAATTGCAGTGGAGGTACAGTATGGTATGGTATGGTTGGAGATGTCTTGCCCCCCCACCTCCACCCCTGTCTCTCTCTCTCTCTCTCTCTCTCTCTCTCTCCAAGTTAGCTATACATATGTTAAGTCTCTCTCTCTCTCTCTCTCTCTCTGTTACCAAGCTCTGTACGTCTCTCTCTCCAAGCTAGCTGTGCATCTGTTAACTCTCACTCACTCTGTGTTACTAAATACTGTATGTCTCTTTCTTTCTCCAAGGTAGCTGTACATTTGTTAAAATATTAATTAATGGAATCCACCAAACATTTGAAATATTAATTGACAGAAAAATGCAAGGGAGTTATTAGACACAAGTGTATCAGTGTAAAAGTGTACATAATAATAACGTGATGATATATGTGTATACGTGTGCGCAAGTGATGAAGTATGTGTTGCGAATTGATATTCAATATTTTAAAATATTTTATTAAGTTACCTATCTATTCATTTATTTATTTATCGTATGATTAAATAACAAAAATATCAAAATCTATCGGTCACTGTGTAATATAATAAGAATCCCAAGAGTTGATATAAGATTAAAATGAAAATAGTTTGTTCTGGTGCCGTCACGAATGGCAGGCTCGATCAAACTGCTTGCATGTCATATTTTTATTTCTTACATATAATCGAACTATATTAAACTTACCATGAATCAGATGCCTTAAATATTTCACTATGTTAATAAGCAAATATTTTAAACTAGTAGAGTTGTGTGGCAGTCATGAGAAAAATAAAACAAACATAAAATAAATAATGTTTTGTCCTGACCTATTTTTTATATCTCAAGTGACAGCAATGGCAGGGTTTGTTTACAAAAGTGACAAGCGCGTGTGTGAGTGATTAACGTATATAATTCCCAAATATTATCCTTATTACCAGTGTTACAAGTGATTTAAGGTCTCAGATAAAAGAGTGACAGCTTGTGGAAGACGTAGAGGATTGTTAAGAAGAGGAATATCTTATTGTTTCCATATAAACAAGATTCATTTCAAGGTGAGGGTAGCTTGCTTTTACGGGCGACATTTATATCCCCCGCATATATATATTTATTGTTTTATTTTCATAGCTAGATACACATAAACAAACATATCCCACTAAAGCCAATATTTTCCTACTGTGAGAGGTATGCTCGTGCTGAACTAAAATGCTGCAATAAGCAAAATTGAGTTAACGTTCTTATTTCTTTTAACTAGGAATATATATTGGGTTTGATTACGGGTTGTGTGTGTATGTATATGTATGACTGAATATGTGTGTGTGTGTGTGTGTGTGTAAATTAATGTAGGAGAGTGTTAAGGAGCACTAATGTGATGTAGTCAGAAATATAATGTAAATGAGTCCTTCAATCATTGTCACGAAACATACACACACACACACACACACCTATTATGGAAGGAGTTTCGTGTCATGGTTAGGAAAAATCAGCAGAAGCCTCCAATTTTCATACACGAACACACTGACCTTAATATAAGTTTTAGGTATATATATTTTAATTTTATATTTAATTAAGATACGGTATTTACTTTACGTATGAATGATGTAGCTACTTATTTTGTTATAGGTATGTGTAAGCAGATAGAAATTCATACCGGTAGTATAAAATATAGAATAGAATTTAAAATACTTAGTAATTTCTTTTGATTAGGCTAAGCAGATAGCAATTTATAGTGTACAATATAGAAAAGAAATTATAGTATGAAAAATATTTAGTAATTGATTTTGGTTAGGCTAGGCAGAAAGAAATTTAAAATGTACAATATAAAATAAATTGAATAATATTTAGGAATTTCTTTCGATTAGGCTTAGTAGATAGAACTTTATATATGGAGTACACTATATATATTATACACTAAAGAATAGTATTATAAATATTTAGTTTTTTTTTCTTTTGATTAGGCTAAGCAGATAGAAATTTATAATGTACAATATAGAAAATAAATTATAGTATAAATAACATTTATAAATTGATTTTGATCAGGCTAAGCAGATTGAAATTTAGGATATTATTATATACAATGCAATAATATTTTTGAAGTACGGTAGTAATATTTGACCTTTTTTTTTTATTAGGCTAAGCAGATAGAAATTTATCTATAGTGTACAATATAAAATAGCATAAATTATCATACACAGAACAGTAAGGCCAAAATGACCACTGTATTGTATTGAATGAAAAGTGCAGCACATTGAACAGGGATAAAAAAAATTGTTATCTCCTCCACTTCGACTAATCTCATCTAATTTTTAAAAAGTTGCTTTATTTTTGTTGCCTTGTCATATATTTGTGAGACGCCAAAATTTAAGGGAACAACATAATTATATTTGTGTCGTAAATTATCATGGTTACTACACCATTAGGCTACTGTCATTGTAAATACGACACTACCATAGTAACTACGACACTACCATAGTAACTACATCACTACTGTCATTGTAACTACGACACTACCATCATAACACCATCGTAACACCACCAACAACACCACCACCACCACCAACATTACCACTACCACCACCACCACCATCCTAACACCACCACCCACCCCCACCACCACCATAACTTCTCATCGTAACACACTATCATCATCATCATCATCATGGTAACTTATCATTGGTAACTATTATACAGCATTATAGGTTAGCTTGTTTTCTCCTCCTTAGCATCCAATTGTCGAATCAATAAAGTATATGAACCGTGTCATTGTAAAGGAGGTGGTGGGTTAACCTCTCTCTCTCTCTCTCTCTCTCTCTCTCGTTTTGTAAAGGAGGTGGGTTAGCTTGACTCTCTCTCTCTCTCTCTCTCTCTCTCTCTCTCTCTCTCTCTCTCTCTCTCTCTTACCACGCCGATGTTCTCTCCCTCTCCTCCCTCGTTCTCTCTCTCTCTCACTCTCTCTCTCTCTCTCTCTCTCTCTCTCTCTCTCTCCTGACATTTCGGGGTCGGATATATAATGCGTGTGTTTCTCGGCTAGTATTTTTACCTCTTGAATACGGTCGTTATGTTGTGTGTGTGTGTGTGTGAGGGAGAGTGGGTGAAACTGTGTGCGTGTTTATGTGTGTGTGTGTGTGAGAGAGAGAGAGAGAGAGAAAGAGTGAGTGGAGGAAACAATGCGTGTGTGTGTGTGTGTGTATGAAACTGTGTGTGCGTGTTTATGTGTAAGAGAAGGAGAGAGTGAATGAAACAGTGTATGTAAGTATGTATGTATGTATGTATGTCCGTGTGTGTGTGTGTGTGTGTGTCCAATAAGGAGGTAAAATACTGCCGGGGGGAGGGGGGGGGACTACACGCTATTACTGGCATGGGGGGGAGGGAGGGAGGGGGGGAGGAGGGGTTAGAATGGAACAGAGTGGTGGTGGTGGTGGTGGTGGTAATGGTAGTGATAGTGGTGATGGTAGTACTGATAGTGGTAATGGTAGTAGTGGTTGGGTTTTGTCCTTGTATTATTATTATTATTATTATTATTATTATTATTATTATTGTGTTGCTACTCTGCTACTCAAATTAAACACACACACACACACACACACACACACACACACACACACACACACACACACACACACACACACACACACACACACACACACACACACACACACACACACACAACACACACAAACAAACAAACACAAAACTATCCCCCATAAAAAGCAGATAAAAGTAAGAAAAGGAACCAACCACATTTTTCTTTCACCTAAAACACATATGCCCTTAAAAGCTGAAAGGAAGGAGGAAGTTTTTGACCCCAACTGTACCCACCACCACCACGAAACCCACTCTTAAAGGGAAGGGAAATGACTCCAAATTACTGATGAGTATAGTATAATATAGTGTTAACACCCTATGATTGTGTATGTGAGAATTGGAGGCTTCTGATTCCTCCTGACTATGCCACGAAACGACAAGCTCCTTCCATGTAGGTGTGTGTGTGTGTGTGTGTGTTTCGTGGGACTATTTGAAGGACTCGTTTACCTCCAATTTTCAGACTACATTACAGGGTTCCTTAAAGGAGTATGATATACAGTATAATTATATAGTACAGTGTTGGTGGAAAATTTATGGGGAGTAATTGATTCCTCCAAACTATTAAAAAAAAAGGTGAAAATTTGTCTGTTGGGAGTGTACTACATTACCCCCCCCCCCTCCCTTTCTCCTTCTCCTCCCGCCCCACACATACATACACACACACCATAATATACACCGGCGGGGCAGCGGCGACGACGAAACAAAATAAATAAAATAAAATAAAAGTTAATTATTACAAAAAAAAATAATTAATAAAAAAATTATTAAAAAAATATATATTAAAGAAACAGTTAAAAATAAACTAATTATTAAAAAACGACGGCGGCGGGGCGGCCGCGGCGGCGGCGGCGGCGGCAAGGCGGCGGCGGGGCGACTGCGGCGGCGGGGCGGCGACGGCGGTTGCAGCGGCGGTGGCGACGACGACGAAAAAAAAAAAATAATAATAATAATAAAAATTATATAAAAAAAAATTATATAAAAAAAATATATAAAAAAAGATTTATATAAAAAAAAATTTATATAATTTTTTTTATATAAAAAAAAATATATAAAAAAAAAATTATATAAAAATTTTTTATATAAAAAAAAAATTATATAAAAAAATTATATAAAAAAAATTATATAAAAAAAATTTTATATAAAAAAATATATATATATAAAAAAAAATTATATAAAAAAATTTTTATATAAATTTTTTTTTATAAAAAGAAAAATTTATATATATATTTTTTTATATAAAAAAAAATTATATAATTTTTTTTGTATAAAAAAAAATTTATATAAAAAAAATTATATTAAAATTTTTTTATATAAAAAAAAAATATATAAAAAAAAAATTAGATAAAAAAAATTTATATAAAAAATTTTTTATATAAAAAAATTTTATATAAAAAAAAATTTATATAATTTTTTTTTTATATAAAAAATTGTTATATAAAAAAATTGTTATATAAAAAAAATATATATAAAAAAAAAATTATATAAACAAAAATTTATATAAAAAAAAAATTATATAAACAAAAATTTATATAATTTTTTTTTTATATAAAAAAAATTTATATAATTTTTTAATTGGGGGGGGGGGCGGGGTAATATTAACTAATAACCCACCCACCAACCCAACCCAACCCACCCCACCCCACCCAAACCTCCTTGCATGTATCCCTCCACTTATCGCTCTCCTAATTTGTCTATATATTCTGTTGGTTAACTTTAAGAAAACGTTTTAAAAAGGTTAAGAGTCCAATTAGGTTCCTGCTGACCTCAACGTATATTATGTACACACAAGCGAGTACTGGATATGTGTGTGTGTGTGTGTGTGTTTTATGGGGAGAGGGAGAGGGAGTGAGAAAGTGTGTGTGTGTTGTGTGGAGAGGGAGTGGGAGTGAGAAAGTGTGTGTGTTGTGGAGAGAGAGAGTGTGTTATGGAGAGAGTGTGTGTGTGTAAGAGAGTGAGAGAGTGTGTGTGTGTTATGGAGAGAAAGAGAGAGAGAGCGAGAAAGATGGGAGTAGCCTAGCCTAGCCTATCTTTAACCACACACACACGCACGAACGCGAATGTACACACACACACACACACACGATACCGAATGATGTACACACACACATGCGAATAACACACAACACACACATTAGCCTAACTCAACCCGCTATCTCTCTCTCTGTGTGTGTGTGTGTGTTGATTTGGCTGTAATAGATATATACCGGTATGTATGTATGTAATGGATATCTGTGTGCGTGTGTTGATATGGCTGTAATAGATGTGTGTGTGTGTTTGTGTGTTGATTTGACTAATAGATGTCTGTGTGTGTGTGTAATGGATATCTGTGTGTGTGTGTGTGTGTTTAATGAATATATGTGTGTGTGTGTGTGTTCATTTTCTTTCTAGTGTGTGTGTCTTACTCTCTCTCTCTCTCTCTCTCTCTCTCTCTCTCTCTCTCTCTCTCTCTCTCTCTCTCTCTCTCTCTCCCTTTCCTTTTAATCATTAGTCTCTCTCTCTCTCCTGTTATTCCTCTATCTAGCTCTCTTTCTTTTTAATCATGTCTCTCTCTATCTATCTATCTCTCCTGTTATTCCTCTATCTATCTCTCTTTCCTTTTAATCATTAGTCTCTCTCTCTCCTGTTATTCCTCTATCTAGCTCTCTTTCTTTTTAATCATGTCTCTCTATCTATCTATCTATTTCCTGTTATTCCTCTATCTAGCTCTCTTTCCTTTTAATCATTAGTCTCTCTCTCTCTCTCCGATAATCTCAGGTAGACAATCAGTGTACTTTACCCTACTAACTTTGCCTCCCCCCAACCCCCCCAACCCCCAACCCCCTCCCCATTATTGGCGGGTGTAGAATATGTGTTGAGAGCATGGTTGAGAGCCTGTGTGTGTGTGTGTGTGTGTGTGTGTGTGTTTAAGATCCCGTATGTGTTATTGTAGATCCCATGTGTGTGTGTGTGTGTGTCTGTGTATATCTATCCCTTATCCCAGTGTGTGTGTGTGTGTCTGTGTCTGTGTGTATATCTATCCCTTATCCCAGTGTGTGTGTGTGTGTATCTGTGTGTATATCTATCCCTTATCCCAGTGTGTGTGTGTGTGTGTGTGTGTGTGTGTGTGTGTGTATATCTATCCCTTATCCCAGTGTGTGTGTGTGTGTGTGTGTGTGTGTGTGTGTGATCGTACAGTCCCCACCAAATGACTATAGTTAGGAGTGAATTGAATAAGGAACACGGCTCCTAACTAAACACACCCCTTTCCAAAACCAGGGTTCATTTTTATCAATAACGAAGGGCGTAAGTTTGGGAGTGATTGCAGTGGTTGAGAGATGAGTTAAGGCCATTTTTTTGTGGTGTGTGTGTGTGTGTGTGTGTGTGTGTGTGTGTGTGTGTGTGTGTGTGTAGGAGTGTGTGTGTGTGTGTGTGTGTGTGTGTGTGTGTGTGTGTAGGAGTGAGCTGCTGATTTCTCCAGTCTATATAAGCTAGGATAGGATTTTGAGAGAGAGAGAGAGAGAGAGAGAGAGAGAGAGAGAGAGAGAGAGAGAGAGATGTGTGTGTGTGTGTGTGTGTGTTGGAGGGTTAATGATTTCTCCTAACTAATAAATGAACATGTATACAGGTGTCTGTCTGTGTGTGTCTGTTATTATCAGTATATTTTATGACCGTGGTAAGTGTATATTTTAAGCTTCACACACACACACACACACACACACACACAAATCCACATATCCATTACAGCCCAATCACACACACACGCACATATCCATTACAGCCCAATCATCACACACACACACACGCTCATATATCCATTACAGTCCAATCACACACACACACACACACACACACACACACACACACCTGTCGTCAATTCCGGACTTTAAGTAACAGTGAGTGTGAAGTTCATTAAGCATTTTATTTTATGGCCTTAACACGTGCACACACACACACACACACACACACACACACGCACGCACGCCATTCCTAACACCTGTACACACACAAACACATAAAAGTAAATGAACACACACAGATATCCATTACACACACACACAGACAGATATCCATTACACACACACTAGAAAGTAAATGAACACACACACACACACACACACACACACACACAGGGGAGAAAGGAGCTTAAAACACATATAAAAGCTAAACTAATACTTAACAGAAAGAATGTAAACAAAGAAGAAAACGATATATACCGTACCTATATAATATTATATATATAGGCTACATATACATACATACATACATACATGCTTCTTGATCTCGACATACACACGCAAAACTCAACACGCAAACATTCCAACTTTAATTTAGCGGGTTTTGTTGGTCACGCAAAATATTTAGCTCTTGTTTTAGACTCGTTTTCCTGTGTACGTGTTATTACAGTGTTTGTGTAAATAGACTTAATAGAGGCTAAATTGGCAACATTGGTTTGCTTGCTCGCTTTCTCCCCTATGAGATTTTTAAAGGTATAATTTTCCTGCCTAAAATATTATCCCTCCAGTGCACACTTTCGCGCCAAAAAATACAATCTACTCCAGAGCCTACTTTTCCCGCCAAAAATACAGTTTCCCGCCAAAATACAGTATCCCACAAGAGTGCACTTTTCCCGCCAAATATACCGTACCCCGCCAAAGCCTATTATTCCCGCCAAAAATACCGTATCCCGCCAGAGCCTACTATTCCCGCCAAAAATACCGTATCCCGCCAGAGCCCACTTTTCCGCCAAAAATGACCGTATCCCACACTTTTCCCGCCAAAACCCAAAAGACGAGAGAGATTCAGGTGTTCCCAGGAGCGCCAAGGAGGCAATTGGTGAGATTATTCTGACCCCCAATTTCTGGCAATCGAACTGACAAATAGTGAGTTGTGTAATTGTTAGGCAAGTACCACTACTGAGTAAAAAAAAAAAAAAAAAAAAAAAAAAAAAAAAAAAAAAAAAAAAAAAAAAAAAACACCTACCGACTTCTTATCTCATCAGTAGAGAGAGAATGGGGGGGGAGGGTTGATCAGAAACTGGTTGTATGTATGTATATATATATATATTTAAGGAGACGTAAGGATCAGAGAGAGAGAGAGAAAAAGAGGGAGAGAGTCAGTACGTACTATTTCATTCAGGATGTGTGATGATTCTACGTTTGCCCAACACCAATGGGACAAGCTGAGAGAGAGAGAGAGAGAGAGAGAGAGAGAGAGAGAGAGAGAGAGAGAGAGAACAATAGTGTGTGTATGTGTGTGTTTGAAAGAGAAAAGGTACACACACACACACACTATAGCTCTCTTTCTCTCTCTCTCTCGTTCTAGCACTCAAACACACTATAATTCTAGCACCCCCCCCTCTCTCTCTCTCTCTCTCTCTCTCTCTCTCTCTCTCTCTCTCTCTCTCTCTCTCTCAGATGGTGGTACTGATGTGAGATAGGACATTGTTGCAGAGAGATGTAGTCAAGAGATAAAATTGTG
>JAWZYT010000238.1:0-20811 GCA_034508575.1 Petrolisthes manimaculis | reverse complement strand
CATAATTAAGAGAAGATTAATACCCAAGTCATTGTGTAGCCTCCTCCTCCTCCACCTCCACCTCCACCTCCTCTCCTCCTCCTCCTCCTCCTCCTCCTCCATACATCCTACAACACCAAATACTTATGTACACAACCTTACATACAACAGTTGACTTTTCCACACCTGTCTTCTCCCTAATCTGTCTTCCCACACACCTGCCCACACCTGTCGCGTCTCACACCTGCAGCCCATCCCATTTTCCAGGTCACATAATACTTTGGACAAACACCTGGTGTGTGAGAGAGAGAGAGAGAGAGAGAGAGAGAGAGAGAGAGAGAGAGAGAGAGAGAGAGAGAGAGAGAGAGAGAGAGAGAGAGAGAGAGAGAGAGAGAGAGAGAGAGAGAGAGAGAGAGAGAGAGAGAGAGAGAGAGAAAGAGAGAGTGATGATGGAAGACAGGGTAGGAGGGATGAATGATGAGGAAGAGACATGAGGAAAAAGATAACGGGAAAGGAATATGAAAAATAATACTTGTGTACTGTAATTGTGATTGGGAGAAGGAAGATGAATTGGAAATGACAAGAAAAGAAAGTTAAGGAAAAAAAAACCGGTGCAGAAGAAAGACGAGTCGAACCAAGACAACCGACGATAAAGAGAGTGGAAAGAAAGGAAGGGGTAAATGGATGATGGAGATAGAAGGAAGAGACTGAGGAGAGAGGACGAGACTGGTGAGACAAACTGTAAACATTAAGTGATGAATGATGCAGCGGAAAACAAAAACAAATATACTGTACATACAAAGACGCGAAGAGAAAAAATAATAAAATGGTGAAAAGGTTGAAACAAATGAGGGAATAGAATCATTATGGACACGAAATGAAAAAAAAATACATGCATATACAAGCAGAGAAAATGAGCAGGAACTAATAGAAAATTTAGTGCACATTTAAATTTATAAGGAAATGTAAAGCATAGTAATAACTACTTTATAAATGGATGATTATTTAATCAAAACACGAAAGAAAACTCAGACGAAAATAAAAGTGTAAGCATGGATAACTAAAAGAAGTGAACTTTTATAACGGTAGAAATACCTGAACTAAACTATGTGACAATATTTACAGACTAACCTCATTAGTAGTGTTATATAACTTGTTCGTTAATACAAAAAATACTGGTGGATGAAAACTATAAACAGTGAAACTATGGCAGCATTACCATCCACCAAATGGCATTTGGCAAAGAGTTATATAGATGAATAATATATTATAGAAAAAACTATATAACAATAAAACATTTGAGAGTTCTGTAACTAAAATATTATATATATATATAATATACTGTATGAATAAATATACACATAAATACATCGGTTAAAACATGTGTGAGGATATATGTGTTCGTGTGTATGAATAATATTATTATTATTTTGTGTGTGTGTCTCCTGGATTAAAACTATATTATAAAAAAAAAAATATATAGGGGAGATTTTTTGTTGTTGAATTAGAAGGTCTTATGAGATCCGTTCAAACTGTGCCACGAAACAGATTCCCTATTAGTGTACCATTGATAGCATGTGTTGTCTGGTTCTAAGAATTATTGCCTTCTAATTTACCAACAAGAGAATCTCCCTTTAATTGAGTACACACTATTGACATTTGTAGCCTGGTGGTGGTAGCATTTCATCTTGTTAACCTTTGTGTTGGTGTTTGTACGGGGGTGTATTTTTTGTTTATTTTTTGTTATGTGTGTGGGTCGAGAGGTTGTGTGGGTGGGGCTGGTAAATGGGAGGGAGAAGCGAATAGACAGGGCAGAGGGTGTGTGTTGAATTGGTTATGGATTGGTGGGAGAGTGGGAAGAGGAGGGGGAGAAGAGGGAGAGGAAGGGAAGAGGAGAGGAGGAAAAGAGGGAGAGGAGGAGAAGAGGGAAAGAGGGAGAGGAGGAGAAGAGGGAAAGGAGGTGAGGAGAGGAGGGAAAGAGGGGGGAAGGAGGGAAAGAGGGGGAGAGGAGGGAAAGAAGGGGAGAGGAGGGAAAGAGGAGGGAAAGAGGGGGAGAGGAGGGAAAGGAGGGGAAGAGGGAAGGAAGGAGTGTAGACAAGCGGGGGAAAAGGGTACAGAAGGCGATAGTTGGAGAGGAAGGGAAGAACGTACAGTACTGCCAATACCAGCATGTTACTGGTTACTGGCTCTGGAGGTGAGGGTGAGGAAGATGAGGAGGGACAGAACAGAGAAAGGAAAGAAGAACAGATAAAGGAAAGATGAATAGAGAAAGGAAAGAAGAGCAAACACAACACGAGGAAAAGATGGAAATATGAGGATATATTGTGGGAAAGAGTTGGAAAAATTGTACGCATGAAAAAAAAAAAAAATAAGGAATGAGTAAATGGGACGATTATCAGTAGGAATTCATATATAACATTAGTAAGAATATTACGGAAATGAGAATAATTAGGAGAGAGGAGGACAACTGTTGCGAATCAAGAGTAAAAGGAAACTAAGAAAAGAAATAATATGATACAGAAAGATAGGACTGAGAAACCCGTACAGAATGGGCAATAACAGCAAAGGCAAAATCGAAAAAAAAAAAAAAAAATTGAAATACCAGAAGTTATTTTAGTCATCACTTTCGCTATCATATTTTTGGCAGTCATTATCACTATCATCATTATCATCATCATTATTCACACCATCAAATCGCTTTCATTTCCCTTACCTCCATCTCTGTTTCCATCTCCACTATTGTTAGCATCATCCACCTAACTATCACCTACATAAATATTTCCACAATCACCACCACCCCCACCATCACCATCACCATCACCATCACCATCACCATCACCACCATTACCACCACCACCATCACCACCACCATCACCATCACCACCATTACCACTACCACCATCACCATCACCACCACCATCATCACCATCACCATCACCACCATTACCACTACCACCATCATCACCCACGCACCTAGATTTTATACTCAGCTGAAATTCAATCACACAGTTTTTAAAAGCTCTTCTTATCCTTCAGTATTTTTATGCATTAATTAATTAAAGTGACTTACAATACAACACAAACCTTGGAATAGCAAACCAAATTCAATCTTACACGACTGGCAAGTGATGGTGAAACATTGGGCCTTTTATATGCAAGAACATCCGTGGTATTGACGATGACGTGGTGCCAATCCATACGACGACTTCATAGACAAACAACAAGGTCATCCTATATTGGTACCACGTCATCGTAGAATTATGCACCAGGAATGTTTGTGCATACGGACCATTTTCTCTCGTACCTAAATGACGAGAAAACCCAGATTATTTGCTGATGAGAGAAGCGACCAAAATTCCCTCCTTCTCTCTCTCCCTCCATCCCTCCCTTGCCTCCATCTCACCTCCTTCACTTTGGGCAGAGTTTCCTACCTGTGAGGGGAGAGAGGGAGCTAACTCTACCCGAGGTTACAGAAAACTCTCCCTTCTCTTCCCACCCACCCCTAAAACAAATTTATTGTGAAAGTATCTTGAGGGGAATATTACTAGAATAAACGTAGATTATTAGACTAATATTACAATATCTGAATAAAATTTAGGGAAGTCAATGTAGAGTATTTAGAGTCTACACTATACTGTATATACAGCAACATTAACGGAATAAGCAAAGCAAATTTATTGTATACATTGTAAAGGGAGATATACTCTTAATATTGACTGAATTATAGAGTAATTTTTTGCTGTAATAAAATTGCTAAATATTATCTAGATTTAAATACTGTATGTGTAAAATTGCTCACTGTACATAAAATTATCATAAAGGTATTACCTGTTGTGTAAAGAAATAAAACATACATTATATATATATAATATGATGCTACAAGGGAAACATAATTATGATATGTGTGAATTGTATATATTATACCGAGACTGTAAAAATAATTTCTCTCACGAGGTAATTATGAAGGAAATTGTAGTGGAATTCCTGTACAAAATGTATTCCTGTACAAACAATTTACCAATAACTGACCAAACTATTGATCATAGTCATAGTTTCTATAAGAATTATAGGCCTATACAGTATATAATATTTTGAAACCATAATACAAACCAGGTCATGATTCGAACCAATATGGATGGAAGGTTACCAAATGGAAGACATAATAAAAATTAATCTAGATTTAAATCCTGACAAGGTAACTATGGTTTCAGTATATTATTGATACTACAGAGGCTTTTAATTCAATATATGAATTTCCTTGCATTTATGTATTAATTAATACTACACACACTCATACACTTGAAACATATAATTATACTATACATCCCAACATACAACATATGAATACAAAAGGTGCTTTTTTGACAATAATCTTAAGCACAAAGTGTATATACAAAAATTTAATACATTGAAATAGTTAAGTACTTGTTGTAGTGTAGTAGAATTAAAACAAAACATTCTTAGGTTCTTACCATGGTCATATTCTCAGCCATGCTCATCTGCTCTACCGAAAGGGGCTGTTTTATGTACATACAGAGTGACAACAATATTACAGGGATGTTGTGGATGTTCATTAGGAGCAAGGTATGTGAACGTTGGAAAGGTGAAGCATGAATGTTGAAGGAATGTTATTGTATATACTGGAGTAACATAGAACATTATGTGGCATTGAAATGTTACTGATCTGAAGTGAATGTTGAAATGATGCGACTTCAGTGTTGTGTATTTTAAGTTTATTAATTTGTATGCTGAGGAATGACTGCAAGTGTTTTTGAATGAGAGATAACTAGTGTAAACATTGAAGAAAAACTTGAAATGAAACACATGTAAATTAAATGCTATACGAATGCAAGGAACCACATAAAAAAAAGTAACGTTGCAAATTGAATATTACAGATGGTCATTATTTTCAATATACAAAATACGACAGAGGCACACTCACTACAGAAGCAAACAATATATCTTTATTATAATTTTGAAACTCTACCAAACCCTAGTGATATAATTAATACCGTTCTAGCAGCTCAGAGGGATTCGAGACATGTGTTTTCCATTCCTAGAATTCTATATTAATACTTGTCATGTTTGTCTGGGAATCGTAAATTGACGAGGGATGTTGAAGTCCACACCACAGCATCTCACAGCGCCGAGTATTATGGTAATTAATAGACGAATATAATTGTCAGTTTCCCTATCTACAGTACATACTCAGAAGTATGTTTGAGGGAGTAAACATTCTGTCATTGATATGCAGACCACTGCTTCCGTCAAACAGTGCCAGGACGTTATGAATCCTCGATAATATCATGATCAATTTCGTGACAGTTTAAAAGAATTTTGTAAAATTTGATTTGCAAGAAGTAACAAAACCTCTTATAATATTATTATGTATACTACAAACAACTACTAACGTAATTATGTACACTCAGATACTATAGTCTCTAGCCCATCTGAGTCGAAACCCGAGATCTGAAACAGGAAGTTTCTGGACGACAGCCCACCCAAACCATCACATATCTCGAACCAATGGAGGCTTTGTGTGGGCTGTCGTCCAGAAACTGCCTGCTTCAGATCTCGGACTTCGAATCAGATGGGCTAGAGACTATAGTATCCAAGTGTACAGTAAACAGTATAATACGAAAAAAATATATAAAGAGTATCCATACACGTGTATAAATGTAAAATACAATCATAAAAATAATTCGAAGAAACATACATTACAACATACACTTACGTCTTTGCTTCATACTAAACAGTTTCACGCCACGTCCACAAGCTGTCAATATCATAATCATTGGATCAAATACCTTCTATTAGGCATGTTTTCCAGTTACGTGTGTGTGTGTGTGTGTGTTAGTCTGTGTGTTTGTATGTGTGTTAGTGCGTGTGTGTGTGTTAGTGCGTGTGTGTGTGTTAGTGTGTGTGTGTGTGTGTGAACATTTTCCCTTCCATACTTGCTCAGAATATACTATAATGCTAGGATTGTATCAAAGGCAAATATGGTACCTGTATTAAATTAATATTATAAAAATATTAAGGAGTCTATTGTACAGTTTTCATCTGACGATCCTAAGTGATTAGATTTATTAAAACTATTATGTCCAAATCAAAATAAAATTATATGAACCCATATACTAATCCCAAATGTATCGATTATATATTTCTATCATCCCTTAATCAGTTATAATTTTTCTCATAATATGCTGTAGTTTTAAACTACATTTACATCTTCAAACTTTTTGTAAAAATGCTTCCATGTCTCCTCCATCAATCCTATATAAACACTTTATGAACTGCTATCACACCCATGTCACTATTTCTATTTTCACTCTCCATTTTTTGGTCTTCGATTCCACGTAGCCTCCCGCGTTGCAAATCGCTTGCACAAAAATATATCGAAGGACTAGTGGCACTGATTGCAAAGCGGGAGGCTGAAAAAATGACACCAACAAGTTCCCTAGATGAATAAAAAAATATATAGTCATATCCATCCCCATAAACAGTAGCAATCCTGTATTATTATAAACTTGATAGCTGTAGGTTTACTGAAATCCGTGCAATATAACTTTGAGCATCAATGAGATACAATATGTGACGTATAGAGTTATATATTTTTGCTGGGGTCAATCAGTAAACATATAATACAGTTAGCAGTAGGTGTTCATATCGTTATTTTATCTGTATATGTATTCATCGTCATGAAATGCTGATGTTGACGGTCATTCAATACAATTGTACTTTCACCTCATCTCACGTTATGCTGAAGTACTTATGTTGACAAATATGTGCAAAATTCTAAACTAAGATCAATGAACCTTAAATCGGTTAATCCTGGTAGACAGAAGACAAAGCTGTAAGTGTCAATGTCAATGAGTGACTGTACATTAAATGGAGTGTACTGTACATTAAATGAAGTGTACTGAATGAGTGTACTGTACATTAAATGGAGTGTACTGTACATTAAATGGAGTGTACTGTACATTAAATGGAGTGTACTGAATGAGTGTACTGTACATTAAATGGAGTGTACTGAATTGATGTGCATATGTACTAGAGGGAAAAAATACATATTACCGAGGAGATGAAGTGTTGTGATGTACAAATAATATGTTCTCATTTAATTACTATATGGCTATGTGTATTTATTGTAATATACATAATACGAGTTGTTATAGATGAGGGAGGTGTGTAATGCGTTATATCATGATTACTGTTATTCATTTGTCATCATCGGTATTATAACATGTTTGATATTTTATTGACAGCTTTTTATGATCAATACAAAGGTAATTATAACTTTATAACTTTAAACATCATTTCATCATCTAATGTCTGAATTATCTCACTCAATAATCATATTTGTGAATGTACAGTATGTAACTTTCATATCCACATCCCTCTAAACACACACACACACACACACACACAAAAAAAAAAAAAAAAAAAAAATACCTGCCGAGACTCACACCCGTACCCACACATACACTCTTACCCATATCAACTCATCTACCCACACCACTGCCCATTTTCCATTTCATCTTATTTCCCTTATCAGCACCTCTTTTTCTACTCTAGTTTCCTTCCTTTCTGATCAACCAATAATTCCCTTCCTCTTACTAACTGCATACCACACCACCACCACCACCACCACACCATCACCACCACCACCATCACCTCTCTCTTACCAACTCCTTACATAATATATCACCCCAAGTGCTCTACTAACTCATTCTTCATCACCCTTCATCTTTCTCCTCTTTTTCACTGTCATCCTCTCATTACCATTCCCCACACTGTCATTTCCCCGTATTCTCCCCAATTCCTTTCAATATCCTCTGATTCTAACTCTTTCGCTTCCTAACTCACACAAATGCATGTCATCTTACTCTTTTTGATTTACCCAGAAACATACATACATACACATACACGCATGCATTAACCCATCCTCCACAGACACAAACACTGCACAGCACAAACACCTTTAACGTCACCACAACACCCATTTCACATCCGCGTTAATCTCGTTCTCATTAACATACACACAACATATCAGTGGCCTACTTCACCTATACTCACTCACCCTCCCCACACACCCTTGACTTGTATAGAGAGAGAGACTGAGCGACTAATCTGTATGTTCCTGTGATGATACCTTAGGTTCTATTATTAGTGGTGTAGCTATGGACGAAATGTGATGACCAGTCTAAAATAATAAATGTTCTGGGAGATAATCATGTGTTGTGCATTGTTTATTTGACCACTGATTATTCGTGCTTACATTGATATTCCTCCATCATTACCATCACCACCACCAGCACTGCTACTACCACCACCACCACCACCACCACCACCACCATCACCACCACCACCAACAACAACACACCTCCAAAACACGTGTACTTCATTGCATCATCAACACTGCTACCACTACTACCAACACCACAACAACATCTACACCAGGGCACAGTTTCCACATCTATCTGTGTTTCTCACCCACAACAGTTAACCCTCCACCACATATGTATAATTTCACCCTTACACCAACGTTATTCCATCTCTACCACAACCTCAACCACTCCATCACATTAATTAACCACACCTACTCTCGAGAACACCACTCCTCCTCCACCACCACAACTACCACCACCAAAGCTACATCACCACAGCACCACACTACATCCTACACTCCACCTTCACTTCACCCCTCCCCCTACACTCATACATATTATATAGCCTACATAAAAGTCATATCCCCATCTCCATTTTTCATCTACTTCCTCTTCATTGTCCTCTCCACCCCACCCCAATTTTTCTTCTATTTACTCTCTCCACCACCCATTCCTCCACTCCCCCCCCCCCTCCATTTTCACGAACTCCGACACTCTCCTTTTTCACCCTCCCTCCGTAAAAATTCAATTGAAAAATAGAGGCGAAAAAGCAAAAAGTAACCTCAGACATTTTTACCAGTGAACTCAGAGCAGCGTACACACACACACACACACACACACACACACACACACACACACACACACACACACACACATCTGTCTGTCAGGGGAGAATGCTCTTGTTACCAGCTGGGGATTGAAGGTGAGAGGTATACAGGGAAAGGAGAAGGAGAGAGGGGGAAGGGATAGAAGGAGAAGGGAAACAAAGGAAGGAGAAGTGGAACAAAGGAAGGAAGAAGGGAGGACAAAAAGAAGGGAATAGGTAGAGGCAAAACAAATTTCACAGAGAAACGAAAAGGACTGAAAAAAGTGAAATGGGTGAAAAAAGTGAAATATAGAGAGAAAGTGCGAAAAAAATAGTATGTACACAATATAGGAGAAGAAAGGAAATGCAGTAGAAGAGAGAGAAAAAGTAAGAAAGTTAAATGTGAGGATGTGAGGAAAGGGAAGAAGGCAAAAAGGGAAAAATAATGAAAGTAATTAATTAGGTAAGTAGAAAGAAAAGAAACTGAGTATGGGTGAGAGTGCAAAATAAAGGAAGGGGAATAAGAAGAGTATGAGAAAGGGAGAAAAAGGAAAAATTACTAAGGATTTTAGGAAGGAAGGAAGGAAGGAAATAAATAAAGAGAACCTAAGCTTTCTACGTTTCTCTCCTTCGTTCTCCTCCTTCTTCGCCCCCGCCCCCTTCTCTTTTCTCCTCTATTTCCTTTCCTCTCCCTCCACACCCTTCTCTCTTTCCTCTCCCTTGTCATACTCTTCCTTTTTTACTCCCTCATACCACTTTCTTGTTCCTCTTTAATACCTCCATCTGTACTCTTTCTTTCTCTCTAAATTCTTCTCTCTTTCCTCTCTCTTCCCACTCCTCCGGTTTTTTCCATTATTCCCCTCTCCCCCTCCGGCTTCCTCCCCCTTACATGTAAACTAAATACTGGTGTACTGAGTGAGGAAAGAAGGAAGAAGAGAGAAAAGAAAAGAGAGAAGAAAAGAAGGAAGGTAGAAGATGGGGAGAAGAAAAGAAGGAAGGTAGAAGAAGGGGAGAAGAAAAAAAGGAAGGTAGAAGAAGAGGAGAAGAAAGAAGAAAGGTAGAAGAAGAGGAGAAGAAAGAAGGGAGGTAGAAGAAGGGAAAGAAAGAAGGGACATAATCGAGGTGGAGAAGAAAATAAGGAAGTGGGAGAGGTGGAGGAAGGATGGAAATTAAGAAAAAAAAGGTGGAAGACAGAATGAAATGAAGGAACAAAAAAAGAGAGGGGAAGAGTCAAAAGCAGAAGAAATAAAAGTGTAGAGGGAAGAAAGGAATAGTTTAATTAGAGAATGAAAATAGACGGTTACAAAAAAAAAAAAAAAAAAAAAAAAAAACAGAAGCGTGTGCAAAAAAAAAAAAAAAAAAAAAAAAAATGAAGAGAAACTTTAATCTGTCAATATTCTCTCTCCACTTTCATTATTACACTCTGACTAACACCAAACAATTGCACTCAATAAAAGGACCATTCTTGACTAAAGGGAGTAAAATCTTGTCGACATAATTGAGGGGCTTCTTACTCCTCCAAACATTGCTACAAAACAAATCTCTACTCGAGTACTAAGGTGTGTATCTGTTTCCTGGCACAGTTTGCAGGAATTTGTAGCACTCCAATTTCCAGACTTTAGTGAATGTCAACACTGAATATCGCACTCTCTCATTCCTTTCTTGCCTTCCTTTTAAAACAACAAACACACACAAACAAATACACAGACACAGTGACAGGAAAGTATGCCTACACACATAATTATACACACATACAATCACAAAAGGATACACAGTACAAACGTAATTAGGCTAAACACACAAGCACAGTCACACCTACAGACAGATACACACACACAAACAAACGCAAAGAATCATCACACACACACACACACACACCTACACACACATACCAGCAGCAACACACAACAAATACTGCCAAACCCTATGCAAAGGAGTACAGACGCTAATAAGAAGAGAGAAAAAAAAGCCTTGCCTCAGCAGCCAGGGACTAGGGAGGGAGGGATTCTTTTACAACCCTCACAGCTGCAAGTTGATATGAGTCTCGGCGGGGACTTTCTCATTAATTAAGGACCGACCCTGGGATTGTGTATGAGAAAAACTGGAGGCTTCTGGTTCCTCCTCACCATGCCACGTAACAAACAAGATCTCTCAATAATATAGTTGTATGATAAAAACAAGTGGCTTCTGGTTCCTCCTGACCATGCCACGAGACAAACAAAATCTTTCAATATTATACCGGTAGGTGTGTGTGTGTGTTTCGTGGCAATATTTGAAGGACTCATTTACCTCCAATTATCTGATTACATCACAGGGTCCCTTTAACACTGACAGGTTTCTAAGTTTCATTGTCTGGGAAGGAGATTTGTTTCCTACTATAGTTTGGGGAGTAAACTTGAAGATACAAAGAATGCCGATAAGCTAAAGGATAAATTAAAGAAATGCCGATAAACTATAAAGACTACGTCCACCACGTCCCTAAAATTTACTCTTTTTACTCACGGAATATTGCATCTGGTGAAAACGTACTGTACCTGATGGAAAGAAAAGAAAAGTAAATGTTAATACTAATAATAGTACATAATGATGATACTAATACTAATAATAATACATAATAATAAATAATTAAATATATTAAGTAGTAATAGAAAAAAAAAATGTTGGATGGTGTTAAAGGAAGGGGAGTAGGATATTTGTTTTTACTGTATGTGTCTTGAAGAGGGAATCACAAGTTGAGGCAGTAAGAATTGCAAGCCATCCTCCACTAAGAACTATCCATCCTCCTCTATCATCCTCCCCTTAAGCACCATCCATCCTCCCCTTAAGCACCATCCATCCTCCCCTTAAGCACCATCCTCCTCTCAGCACCATCCATCCTCCTTTACCATCCTCCCCTACAATCTTTCTCTCCCATCCTCCCCATAGCACCATCCATCCTCCCCTACCATCCTCCCCTCAGCACCATCCATCCTCCCCATAGCACCATCCATCCTCCCCTACCATCCTCCCCTCAGCACCATCCATCCTCCTTTAAAATTATAGTAAAGCTGTTCACTCATGAAGTTCTTTTCATTTATGAGTGACTATCCATCTCGTGTTGGAGGAGTTTACGGCAAGCTTTCACGGTCGCCTCATTATAATGGCAGTCGTATATTCTTCTTCACACTGGGGCCTGACTGACTTTTACACTAACTCTTAAGGGGAGATTCTCTTTGTGGTGGTGAATTGGAACGACTTCATTCCCTCCAAAGTATGCCAGGAAACAAGATAAGATTAACGCCTTCATTCCCTCCAGAGTATGCCAGGAAACAGGATCAGATGAACGAATAATAATGGTGCATGTACTGTTGTTGCTTGAAATAGTGTGGTGGAGGAATGAATCAGTTAGTTGCCCCAGATTTATACCACCAACACTGTAAATCACCTGCTTCGTGGTCTTACAATTATCGGTCTTATTATGGAACAGCGTCACGGTGGTGGTGGTGGTGGTGGTGTGTGTATGTGTGTGTGTATGTGTGTGTGTATGTGTGTGTGTGTGTGTCTGACGGTGCTTCATCACTTGCTGGGAACACTGATGAAAACGACTGGTGAAGGAGAAGAGAAGGAGGGAGAAGTATGAATAGGTGGATGAAGAGGAGAGGGAAAGAAGTAGGAATGGGTGGATGAAGAGGAGAGGGAGAGGAGAAATAGGAATGAGTGGAAGAAGAGGAAAGGGAAGGAGAAGTAGGGATGAGTAGAAGAGGATAGGGAAAGAATTAGGAATAGTTAGAAGAAGAGGAAAGGGAAAGGAGAATTAGGAATGGGTGGATGAAGAGGAGAGGGAAAGGAGAAGTAGGAATGAGTGAAAGAAGAGAGGATAAGAAATAGAATGAGAAAGGGGAAAGAGAAATATCATAATTAGATTTGTAAGCATATGAATAAAAGGTAGCTGTACGTCTATATAACATCACCCACTCACATCAAAGTAAATGAATACACCAGCATAATAAAAGAACACACATGGTCATACAATCAGGAGAGTGTCACAGTTACCAGGCCAATCAATCACCAACTTCACAAACCAACCCGAATGATGCCAGGCACCCGTTCTGGTCCAGTAGTTTGCGTAACAAAGTCCCGATCACAACAACGGTGCATTCGGTCTAAACGCACCATGACGCAAACATACAACGCAGAGAGATTGACGCGCCACGACGAACCACCTTTCCCCAAAAAAGCCCTTAATACTCTGTGCAATCCTGTAACCTTTATGCAACACCTATACATGGGTGAATATTTCCTTATGGGTCTATCAACTTTGTTAGTCCTCCTTATCAAATTATATATATAATTATATATTATTAATACATTTAGTGATAGCCTTACGTATTCATTGAGTATACATATAATACTAAACTTGTATAATATTATATCTCATAGAAGTGTGTATAATATTATAGCTTTACTGCATACCGTACTGATATTCTCTCTCCCGTAAATGGTTATACAGCGAGAAGATTGTGGCAATAAATTGAAACACTCACCCACACAGACTCACACACGCGTGGAACTGACTAACGAGACCATTTCATAGCTGACGAGATAATTCCATAGTTAACTTTGTATTTTTCTATCACAGTCGCAAATTGTCCCGTGCTGGTGGGAAGGTCAGTGTCCAAAATGAAGGTGCATTGAGGGTGTCCATGAGTGTGTGGGAGTCTGGTATAGAGGTGGGAGGAAGAATGGAGTGAGGGGCAGCCAGCATGTGTGTGTGTGGGAAACGTGAAAGAAAAGAATGGCGATAAAAATGGCAACACGAGAAATCTGCAATTTTTTTTAGAGTGAAACGGGTTCAGCCTTACTTTCACTACCCACTCTTTTCTCTCTCTCTCTCTCTTTCTCTCTCTCTCTCTCTCTCTCTCTCCATCTCTCTCTCTCTCTCTCTCATACCTTCTAAAACTTAGTGCATATCAGATCGGCTGCGACAACTCCACCGGACAGACTTTTACGGGCACATCAATGGCACGCGACCAAAAAGGAGAACACGAAAGAAAATCCAAGATAACTGAAAAAGAAAAATGAGGACAAAAAAAAAGTCAGTCCTTGATGAGAGAAACGCCCCCGAAAGTTCCCCTGGAGAGATGTGTGTCGCAGGCCAGCAGATGAGAGCAAGTGAACACCGTCAGAAGAAGAGCTGCTGCCTGGATGCTGCGGCAATTTCGGGGGAGATGAGAAGGGACGTTTTTAGATGGGAAGTGCAAGTTGTAAATAAAATGGCAGGGTTCCAGTGCGTGAGTGAGGGAGGGAGTGGGCGAGTGCTTGAGCAAGGAAGGCAGTGAGCGAGAGACAAATTAGTGAGTGAGTGAGAGTGTGAGTGCCGTGAAATGAGTGAGTGGGAGTGCCGGGAAATGAGTGAGTGTATACGTAAATGAGTTTGTATGAATGAGGGTAAGTAAACATGTGTGGACCAGTCCTGAGTTATTACGTAGTCAGCCATGCGAATCGGACATGATATATAGAAAACAGATACTCTTTTCTACGGACGAGTTCATAATTATAGTACAGTATGTAAGAATCAGTATTTTGCCGCTGGTTAGCCTCGAGTCAGCCAATGGTCCGAGTGAACTGAGTGTTACTTTAATTGGTTTAGTTAGAGCATTTTACATCTGCTCTGACAAAAACTGTGTTTCGATGCGTTTTTTGCACGCACACGCACACGCGCGCACACGCACACTCACACACACAGAAATAGGACCATTATTATATAGATGTGATAACTGAGAGTGTGTGTCTGTATGTGTGTGAGGGAATGAATGTTGGTATTTATCTCTGTGTTCGAATGAATGGTTATAATTATTCAAGGGAATAGAAAAAGTGTTGATACGTGTGTGTGTGTGTGTGTACAATATGTAGTCGAGAATGCATACGGTTATGCGTATGTATAACACAAAGTGTATGAATGTGTATTACATAATGCAAATGACATATTGTGATTTTGTATACGCATGTGTCTATGTACAGTCGGCATGAAAAGTATTGTAACTACCTTTACATTGAAATTAATTATACTTATTCATAGAGGGGTTCTAATACTTTTATTGCCGACTGTACAGAATTGGTGCTTGTGAGTGTGGAATAACGCATGTGTGTATCCGTGTGTATCTGTGTGTGTGAGGTAGTGTGTGTGTGTGTGAGGCAGTGAGTATGTATCTTATTAGTCAGAATACATCATCAAAACCCGGTAATTATGGAAACACGAGTGAGTTAATAGGAAGTGTTGATAAAGTTCGTGAATTGGTCACTAATGATTCCTCCAATACATGTTACGAAACAGCCTTACTTAGTATACGGTATACCATAAGTTTAGTGGTAGCCTTTGGAGGAACCAAAGGACTCCAATTCAGCTCACGGCATATTTCCTCCTCAAAACGGTGGGTGGAGGGAGGAAGGGGAGATGGAAGAGGTGGAGATGGTTGTAGTTTCCCTCACCAGACCAGTACAGACTACCTACTGGTGGTGTTGCTGTAATGGTCTGGTCTGGTCTGGTCTGGTCTGGTCAGGTCTGGTCAGGTCTGGTCAAGGTACACGACTCCATCACTCACTCCACTCTCACCTTCAACACTGCCTTCTGACTGACGCTCAAACTATTGAAGACCGACTGATTGAGTGAACATAACAGACTGACTGATTGAATGGGTAATGGACTGATTAATTGAATGGGTAATAGACTGACTGATTGAATGGGTAATGGACTGACTGATTGAATGGGTAATAGACTGACTGATTGAATGGGTAATAGACTGACTGATTGAATGGGTAATAGACTGACTGATTGAATGGGTAATGGACTGACTGGGTGAATGGGTAAATGAGTGACTTTGGTACCGAGGAATTTAGAATGAGGCCGGACTATACTTAACATCATCTCATTTGTTTGTCTCTATCGTGGTTATAATTTGGTCAGTCAGTGCCAGAGGACACCATCACTTCCATCACTCAGAGGTAAGTGTTGATATATGCATATGTATATATATATATATATATATATATATATATATATATATATATATATATATATATATATATATATATATTTATATATATATATATATATATATATATATATATATATATATATATATATATATATATATATATATATATATATATATATATATATAAACTTAATCATTTAATTGTCACGCTTCAACAACACTAACTGATTCTATAATGGGAAATCTTCGAAAACATTTTTAGTTTAACTGTGATATTAATTAAATTTGTATGCCAAAGTAATTAGCAAGGAGACGGAATTCACTGATTGACAAAGTTATTCACCCAACAACTAGCAGGAGAATTGCTATTTATAATAAAACATGTGACAGTGAAGGGAATTAAGAACGAGGGAGAGCGAAGGAGAAATGGAAGGAACCGAAAGAGAGCGAGGGAGAAATGGAAGAAGCCGAGGGAGAGATTGAGGGAAACCGAGAGAGTGGTGGATATCGAGGGTAAAATGAGAAATGTGGAAAGAGTGAGTTAATGAGAAGTCAAGGAAGGTTGGTAAATTGATTGATTGAGTGATTGATTGATGGAGAGAGGGAGTTTAGGATTGGTGGAGAGGGAAGACGAGAGTGTCAAGGGGAAAAAAATAAGGGAAAGTCATAGAGAAAAAGAAAGTATAGGGAAAGACTGAGATAGGAAGGAGAAAAGGGAGAGATAGAAAGAAGAGGGAGAAAAGGGAGAGACAGAAACAAGAGGGAGAAAAGTGAGAGACAGAAGAAGAGGGAGAAAAGTGAGAAACAGAAGGAAGAGGGAGAACAGTGAGAAACAGAAGGAAGAGGGAGAGAAGGGGGAGTTACAGGAAAGAAGGAGAAAAAGGAAAAAAAGAAGGAAGAGGAAGAGGAGGCAGAGTCATAGAAAAGAGTGGAAAGGGGAGAATTTAGGAGGGAAAAAAGTAGCTGAAGGGGGTGAGGCAATATTCTTTTTATAAACCTTAGTCGAGGTTAACGGAGCAGAAAACTGGATGAAAAGGGCACAGCGTTTAAAGTTACAGAAAACCTTCTTGTAACCCAGAGTCTATTTTCCTCTCAAGTGGGTTGGTGAAAAGTGGGTTTTCTCGTTCGTTCTCAGTGGTTTAGACGCAATGTTCAAAAGAAAGAAGAAGAGCGGAAAGAGGAAATAAAATTGGTTGACGATTGGGGAAGGAGGAAAAAAATTGGTTGAAGATTGGGGAAGGAGGAAAAAAGTTAGTTGAAGATTGGAGTAGAAAAATTGGGTAAGAGTGAGGGGAAATAAGTTATGGGAATAAGGAGAAGTAAGATGGGGAGATATATTGGGAAACAATTACATGAGATGACGAAAGTAGAACTAAAAAACTGGTACAACGAAAGTAACAATGGGGATGAAATTTGTGTGAGGAGAGAAATATTGAATACCAGTAGCGTGAGAGTTGGGAATAAATGGAGAAATACATGAGGATGAAATGGACAATACCTGGGTAATATTTGGGTGGACACTAAATAAGAGATGGGTGAGTGATGGATGGGTCTATGTGGTGATGGGAGGGTTTATCTAAGTGAAGATTCGAGTGTCTTCTACCTCCCATAGCTCGCTCTTTATATCTCTCCTACTTATTGCTGTTCTCTCCTACTAATGAAACTTGGGAATGTGGTGATCAAAGCGTCCACCGTCAGCGAGGGTGAACTTTGCCTCAGAGGAGAAGGGTCTGGGTAACTCCGTCCTGTTATAGGGTCTTAGGAATGTTGCGACACTATCACTCATTGTTTACGGTGTAATATCCAAAGGAGTGAGGGGCACGGGGATCCCCTCCTCTGTAAGATTTCCCTAGCAAATGGTCTACCTCTAGCGTGGAAATGAAGGTCTGGTATATGTGTATGTAATATTAGAAAGTGAAGCTTAAAGGGGAAGGAGTGAAAGAGGGGAATGTGGAGCAGGAGTAAAGGAAAAGGGGGTGGTATGGTACGGCACGTATTTCGAGTAAAAAAGAAAAAATGAATGAGATGACAAAAATAGAGAGAGAAACGAAAATGACAGAATTGATAAAAATGTGATACAAAAAAAAACACATGAAAATTGAGATAGTTTCAAAGGCAGAGAACAGGGATATAAGGGATACAGAAAATGCGAGGGAATGAGGATAAAAAGAAATGAACAAAAAAGACAAAATAACAATGAAGGGAGAGAGAGAAGAGGGCGAGACAGAAAGATGCTGATTGGGCAGCAAAGTGAGAGAAAAGAAAGAGTGAGTGTTTGAGAAAGAGAGTGTGAGGTAATGGCAGGTTAAAAGGTGACAGGAATGACTGAAGAGGATTTGAGAGTGAGTGAGGTAAAGGACAAAGTGAGGAACTGTAATGAGAGAGAGAGAGAGAGAGAGAGAGAGGAGGAGAGAGAGAGAGAGAGAGAGAGAGAGAGAGAGAGAGAGAGAGAGAGAGAGAGAAAGAGAGAAAGAGAGAGAGAGAGAGAGAAAGAGAGAGAGAGAGAGAGAGACAGAGAGAGTGAGTGAGAGAGAAATTGGAGAAATGAATGGGGAGAAGATAGGAAAGTTGGAGAGATGAATGGGGATGGAGAGAGAGAGAGCTTGGAGAGATGGATGGGGAGGGAGAGTGGGAAGTTGGAGAATTGAATGGGAACGAGGGAGATAGAGAATGGGATAAAGACGGTGAGAGCTGAAAGAGGAGATGAAGGGATGGGCGAGTAAAAAAGAGAGGGAAGAAACGAGGACAGAGTAGCTGTGTTAATATGTTCTCTCATGCACCATTCCTCATCATTAACCCCACACGCTTCTCTTGCTCTCACTGTCTCTATCTGTTCGTCTCAATTACTCTATCGATCATGTCTGCAATTTCTACCCACCCTCCCTCCCTCTCCTCCCTTCCTTCCTTCCTTCCCTCACGTTTACCTTCACTCTCTCTCTCCCTATCTCCTTTTTCCCCTCCTAACTCTTTACTCCCTCTTTTCTCCTTCCTTGTTTCCTCTTCACTCACCTTTTTTTATCCCTCACTTCCTCCTACCTCTTTACTCACTCTCTCTTTCTCCTCCTTACTCCCTCCTCTTCTGTTCTTCTTCTCTTCCTCTCTTCCTCCTAGCACTTCTCCCTGCCTCCTTTCTTCTTTTTATTAATTTACTCCCTCTTCCTTTATCCTTCTACTCCCCTCTCCTCTTTTCTTCCTATTTACTCCCTCTTCCTCCTAGCCCTTCTCCCTGCCTCTTCCCTTCTTTCTATTTACTACTTCCTTCTCTATCCTTCTCCTCCCCTCTCCTCCCTACCCACCCTTTTTCCTCGCTGGCTCAAATTCCATCTCCGTCTTTCCTCTCTTTCTCTCTTAATCTATCTTTCCCTCTCCTCTTCTTTCTCTTCCCTTCCTCCATCCTCCATACTTATTTTCCTCTCTTATTTTCTCCATTTCTTCTTTCTTTTCCCTTCCTCATCCTCCATACTTATTTTCCTCTCTTTTTTCTCCACTTTTCGTTCACTTCTTGTCTTTCCTTTCTTTCTTCTCTCATATATGTTTTTTTTTTTTCACATATCAATTCCATACATTTTCTTTTCTCCTTTTCCCTTCCTCCTCCTCCTTCCATCCTTCCTCATTTATCTCCTCTCACATCTTCCTTTCCTCTCTCTAACTAACTGTATGCTTAACCACTTGTATCTATTTCTGTATCTATTTACCCTCTTAACTATTCATCCATTTAACTCATAATATATCTTCGAAAATTGTCCCCTTCCCATCCCTCCTATTTCTGCTATTGTTTTTTCTTATTTTTCTCCTCCTCTCTCAGTTGCTATCTCTTCCTCGTTTATCATGCTATTTATTGTCCACACTTTTTTCTTTCATCTGCAACTTTTCTCCTTCATCATTTACAATTTTTACAATGGCTAGAGCGCGCGCGCACACACATACACACACACACATTAATACACATACACACACACGCACGCACACACACACACACACACACACACACACACACACACACACACACACACACACACACACACACACACACACCTCTATTCTATTTCTTCCTTGCTCTTAGTATTTATTTATTTTTTCTACTATCACCCATTCACGTTCCCACCATTACTCAAATAAGTCTAACTTTCCTTTTCCTCTTTTCATCTTCCCCTTTTCCACACTCACCCCAACATCCTTAGAAAAAAAATCCACCTTCCCCTTTCCACCTTTCCCAATCAACTCTTCTCCTACACACTTCACCAATCTCTTTCTCCATCTTCCCCCCCACCCCCACCCTATCTCTCCTCCCTTCCTTCCCCCATTCATACCCCAGATTATCAATACGCCTTGCTTCCCTTCCCTTCCCTCTTACCTTTCGGACACCCAAACACCCTTCTTCCGTTTCACATAACCTAGCCTCCTTTCCATACCCGTTCAATCAATCATATCTCCACCCGACAGCAACTCGCATTCAGATAGGCCTATTTTTAGCGTCCTTCATTTCCTTCCCAAATGATATAAAGCCTCTCCTTCCTTCACCTCCCTTTTCATCTTTTTTTCACAAATGTATTATCGTCTTAGTCTTTGTCATCGTCATTCCCTTCATCTTCCTCCTAACTCGTCCGTTCCTCCTCCTATTTATCCTCTCTTTTCTTCTTCTTCTCCTCCTCCTCATCCCCCTCCTCCGTCTAGTTATCCTCTTTATCCCCCTTCTCCTCTTCCTTAGTCGCCCCCTCTTGCTTCTATTTATACTCTCTTTTCTCTTTCTCCACCTCCCTCATGCTTCTAATTATCCTCCCTTGTCTTCGTCTCCCTCTCCTCTCCATCTCCTCCTCCTCCTCCCCCCCCCCCCCTCTCTCTCTCTCTCTTGTTGGTCTGTTGGTTGTGAAGTGTTGTGGTTAGT
>JAWZYT010000237.1:82500-84207 GCA_034508575.1 Petrolisthes manimaculis | reverse complement strand
GGTGAGCTTTTAAACTCCAGTAGCCAAAAATATGACCAAGCAACTCAAGCAGTTCCCAGACACAAAACTTCTGCCGGGGCTACAAAAGTTGCTTACTTAAAATGGACATAATTTTTTTTTCTTTAACCTTAATTCCAGGATGAAGCTCAGAGTTAAAAATAATAAGAATACTAAGGTGTCATTTATCATCGCTTCTGTTCCAATTATTTCCTCTTGTGTTATGTTTTACACCTATTTGCAAGATCATAATAATAATAATAATAATAATAATAATAATAATAATAATAATAATAATAATAATAATAATAATAATGATAATAACAATAATGGTATTACCTTATTATTAATAATAATAATAATGATAATAGCAATAATAATAATAACAATGTATTACCCTATTAATAATAATAATAATAATAATAATAATAATCATAATTATAATAATAATAATAATAATAATAATAATAATAATAATAATAATAATAATAATAATAATCATAATTATAATATAATAATAATAATAATAATAATAATAATAATAATAATAATAATAATAATAATAATAATAATAATATAATAATAATAATAATAATAATGAGTACACCACAATTTATACGGTGAGGAGTGGAAAGGTATATTCTCAAACCTACTCATGTTATCATTGGAGTCAGACAAACAGAGAAACAGAGACAGACAGAGAGACACATAGACAAACAGAGACAGACAAATAGAGAGACAGAGACACAGAGACAGACAAACAGAAAGAGAGATACAGAGACAGATCAAACAGAAAGAGAGATACAGACAGACAGAAAGAGAGATACAGACAGACAGAAAGAGAAATACAGACAAACAGAAAGTCAGACAGAAAAAAAAGAGAACAAAGAGAGAAAATGGACCACAACAAGCAGCAGCACTGGACCGAAAATGAGAAGGTTGTGTTGTTGGCAGCGTGATAGATTAAAAGGCCATTATTTGTGATGTGTGAAAAGCAGACTGTGCGTGAGGAGGGGCTGTAAGGCAGACTTGATGACAGGGGGCTAAGGTGTGAAAACAGTGAACGAGCTGAGGTGGCGGTGATGGTGGTCTGGTGGTGGGTAGAGAGGTAGGTAGTGGTGGTGGTGGGGGTGTAGTGGTGGTGGTGCAGAGGTGGTGGTGGTGGTGCAGAGGTGGTGGGGGTTGTACCTAGTGGTGGTGGTGGTGTAAAGGTGGTGATGATGGAGAGGTAATGGTAATGGAGGAGTAGGGATAGTGGTGGTGATGGGGGAGTAGGGATAGTGGTGGTGGTGGTGGCACAAAGGTAAAGAGGTGTTGGCGCAGTGGTGGTGGTAGAGTAGTGGTAGTAGTGGTAGTAGTGGAGGGGTATAGATGTAGCAAGGTGGTAGTTTGAAGGTGTAAGAAGCGGGGATAAAAGATAATTCTGGCTATAATGACAAGGGGGGGGGGGGTTAGGTTTGACAGCAGCAGTAGAAAGGGGGCAGAGGTAGGCTAATTAGAGGTGGAATAGAGGTGTGTGTGTGGGGGGGGGGGTACAGTAGGTTGTGTATAGTTCAGTGAGAAGGGGGGGAGGAGAGGGAGTAATGTAAGTTGAAGCCTTGTAGTATGTTATGGTATGAGTGTTGTGTAGTATAGTATAGTGTAGCGTAGTGTGATGTAGTGTGGTGTAGTGTAGTGATGTGTAGTGTGGTGTAGTTTGATGTAGTGTAG
>JAWZYT010000237.1:0-77500 GCA_034508575.1 Petrolisthes manimaculis | reverse complement strand
AGGTGTCAGGCTGAAGGAAAGTGAAAATGGAAGTGAATCCCACCCAGCTAGTTCATGTAACTAATTGAGTGGAAGAAATAAAGGATGTTGGGAAGGGATAAGGGGAGTAAATGAGGTAGAAGATGATATGGTTTAGCCAGGGAGGCAAATTTGAGGTGTTGGGGAGGGTAAAGTGAGTGAAGAGGATTTGGAGCGGGTAGCGCTGGGTTTGATAAGACAGACAGTAATTAATCCTAATCCTTCTATGTTTTGTACAGGTGGGATGGCCGGGTAGGCAGCGTGGCGGCCAGTCACGGGAGCCGTGAGGGGGGCGGCGGCCCCGGCCCCGGCGCCCCGCCTGCGCCCTCGGCTGCCGCCGCGGCTGCTGGTCCGGCCCGGCGGGGCGGCAGCGTTGGCAGCGCGGGTGGAGGAGGAGGGCGGGGTGGGGCCGGGGCGGCCGGCGATGGTGGGGGTGGGGGTGGGCTGGAGGAGACCCTGGAGCAGTGGAGTCGTAACCCGCTGCTCTGCTGGCTCTGTGAACAGCTGTATGAGGACCCCTGCCTCCTGACCTGCTACCACACCTTCTGCTCCCGCTGCATCAGGCCGCGCCTTCACGACTCCAAACTCCTCTGTCCGCTCTGTGGGTAGGTTCTAACGCCTCAGTTTGTTCCTAACTCGTGGTACAGTTCCTCCTCTTATTTCATCCATCATCCATAAATCCCCCATTCCACTGACTGTAACACCTTGTCACAGAATTCTTCTCCTTAGCATCACTCACGGCTCAATATCCCACAGTAAGGTGACGCCACTAAAGGATGGTCAACTGCCTCCCCGGGACGCCCTGATGGTGTTCCTTGTGGAGTCGTCATGCGAGGAGCGGCCCACCTGCGCCAACTGTGATAAGTCCATCAGCCAGTCCGCCATGTTCTTCTGCAACACCTGCGGTAAATTCACTCAAGTCCTTCTATACGATCACATATTTTAATACATTCATGTTTTTCTAGACGTTCCTGGCTTATCATTATTATGTTGAACACCTTCTGAAAGTTCAGCTCCTTTCCAGTTTTGTGTACTGCTCTCACTACCTGGAGCGTGTGACACATGGCGTTGTAATCGGTTCAGTCAATTTTTCTTTCCCGAAGTAAACGCTAATTTATCCTCAAATTACAGTTCAATGAATCCTCCAAACAAATATCACTCTGTATTCAAGATAACTATTCTGGTGAAAGGGATACCACTCATCATTATTTATATCTGAACACTATCAAAAGCAAAGACAAGGAGGTACAAATTTTCATACACCATCACCTTTAAATCTCAAATAACAGGACTTTTATTGTGACTTTTATATTTACTCCTCCTCTTCCATCTCCAGGCTAAACGGAGTGGTTGTTTACATCTTAAGGACCCTGTGATCGTGTTTGAAATTGGAGGCTTCTGATTCCTCCTGACCACTACATGAAACAAGCTCCTTCCATATAGTTGGTGTTTCGTGGCCATATTTGAAGGACTCATTTATCTCCAATTTTCTGACTACATCACAGGGTCCTTAAGTTGTTTTTATATCCCCCTCCCCTCCTCTTCCCTCTCACGGTTGTTCATATCTTACGTATCCTCTTCCCCTCCTCCCTTCAAGTTAAACGTAGTGGTTGTTTACGTTTATGAAGAGCGTTTAAGTACTCATCTCCCCTTCCCTTCCAATAAATCAAAATGTATTATAGTAGTTTGCATCTTACCACGAACATTTCAATATCATCTTCCCTTCCCCTTCTCTCTTTTGGTAGCTTAAAAAATCTTACGTAGAGGACTTAAGTAGCCGTCTCCCCATCCCTCCCTATAAATGTATGAAACGTAGTGGGTGGGTGCTCGTTTGTGTGTTTGTTTATTGGTCAGCATCTTTACTCACACCATTCTCATATCCCCCCCTCCCTTCCCTCCCACCCCACCCCCCCCAACCCCCAATACAGGTCAGGCGTTATGCGGACACTGCCGAGAGGAAACCCACCGAGCTCGTATGTTTTCACTGCACGACATCATACACATGTCCAAAAGGGGAAAGGATAGCAATAGGAAGGTCAGTGTTGTTATTATATATAGTCTCCTTTACTCCCTTCCTTCCTTCTGTTCACTTCCATACCTCGTCTCCCTTCCTCCCTTCCTCTCTTCCTTCCTTCTGTTCACTTCCATACCTCGTCTCCCTTCCTCCCTTCCTCTCTTCTTTCCTTCTGTTCACTTCCATACCTCGTCTCCCTTCCTCTCTTCCTCCCTCCCTTCTTTCAGTTCACTTCCATTCCTGCTTTCCAACTCTTTTTAATTAAGGGGTGATTCTTTTGCTGGTGAATAATAGACTTTGCAAGGTCTCTGATTCCTCCAAACTATATATTATGCATAGAAACAGAACAGACCTCCTATTGAGTAACGTTAAGGTGGTCTGTTTTCTGGCATAGTTAGGAGGAATCAGTAGCCTTCCAAAATGCAAACAAGACAATCTCACCCTTAATTAAGATAGGAACGTTTTTTGTTCTCAATTTTCCGTTCTGCCTAAATTTAATAATGATTCACTCTCATCGTCACTTTCATTATTATTAACTATACCACTTTTAGACACACTCTCCTGTTCACTCCTATACTCATCATTCCCACCTTCAGTGTTTATCATATTCATACACATTTTCATTCACACGTGGCCTACTTACTTTTGGCTAATTATTATGGTTACTTTCACACACACCTGAATTCACCCTTTCAACTTTCCTCTTTCACTCTCTCTATCTCTTACGAAAATCTCCTTATCGATCTGACATTCATTCCTTCATTCACTCACTCGGCCTTATACACGAATCTATTACCTTATTATTATTACTCTCCGATTATGTTTCTTCACCACTTTTAGCTTGACCAGATCTGCTTCTTCAACTGTTACCATATCGTACAAACCTCTGCTACCACCACAAGCCTTGCCTTTCCCCTCTACCACCAAACCTTGCCACCAGCATCTCCACATTTCCCCCTACTAATCCTCCATCATATCTGCCTCTCTCTCTCTCTCTCTCTCTCTCTCTCTCTCTCTCTCTCTGCTTCTTTTATCCCCTGCAATCCCTACCCCTGGCTCTCTTCCCTGCCATCACTCCTTCCCCCTTGTAATCACCCACCCACCGCCGATTCCCCTGCCCCACCCCCTACCCCTTACCACCACCACCACAAACACCACTAATCCTAACCACCATCCCTTCCCCAAACTCATCCTGCATGGCCCTATACTCCCTCCTCCCCTCCCTCCCTCAGACACCATCTCCTCCCTCACCACCCTATCCCTTGCTACCACCACCACTACCACCACCACCACCACCAAGACCACTAATCCCTGCCACCACTACCACCACTACTACTACCACCGTCCCGACCACCACCACCACCACATCCCCGACCCTCACCATCACCACTACCACCAACCCGACCCCCATCTAATCCTAGGTCCCTCTCCTTCCTTCGTTCCCTCCCAGTGCGCGGTACACGGGGAGCCTCAGATAATGTTCTCGACGACCAAGCGGACCATGTTGTGTATCACCTGCTTCAGGGAGTCTGCCATGGACGCCCGCCTTCACTGCATCGACCTCGACGCCGCTTACACCCAGGGATCCAAGAAACTCGAGAGGGCCGTCATGGTGAGACGACTTTTTGTTAACTCTCTTTTGGTTAATTTTGTTAAGGGGATTAAATTTACACAAACGAAAGCCCATAAAACATAAACTAGAGAGGGCCGTCATGGTGAGACGACTTTTTGTTAACTCTCTTTTGGTTAAATTTGTTAAGGGGATTAAATTTACACAAACGAAAGCCCATAAAACAGAAACTAGAAAAGACTTTAACTCTCTTTATGTTATATTTTATATTTAAGGGGATTAATTTACACAAACGAAGGCCCATAACACAGAAACTAGAGAAGGCCGTCATGGTGAATTGGTGAGACTATCTATCTTTTTTTTTTCATATATTCTTGAAGGGATTAATTTACACATACGACGGCCCATGAAGCAGATGCACGAGAAAAGGAAAGTTCAGGTCTTTAACTCTGTGCCACACACCCATTTTTTTTTTTCATTCTTGTGTACCCCACGACATTTATTTCTTTACCCCTGACATCTGTATTACTGTAAAGAATAAAGATAGATATGTTTTCGATAATTCCTCTGTGTCGTTCCAAGCAGATTAAATTTTGTTGAAGAAAAACTCATCGGCACAGAAACTGGTAGTCGCTTACTTTACATGGATTTACTTCATTATTACCTCTGGTACACACACACACACACACACACACACGAGTAGACACAGATCCACACATAAGCATACACATATCCCAGAATCATAATTATATATACAGTACGACAAACAAACACACACCCACACCCACACATACCCACACATATATAAACACATCTACCCACCTGCTACACAACACAACACCATATTTTCTCCCAACACAGTCCAGTACACTTTGCTAGGATATGGTTAGATGATAAAGCTTCCATGCCTTCCACCCACCTAAACCTACACTCCTTTTCCTTTCCTTACTCTCCTCGCTAATCCCTCACTTATTGCTTCCATCCACCCATCTAAACCTACACTCCTTTTCCCTTCCTTACTCTCCTCGCTAATCCCTCACTTATTGCTTCCATCCACCCATCTAAACCTACACTCCTTTTCCTTTCCTTACTCTCCTCGCTAATCCCTCACTTATTGCTTCCATCCACCCATCTAAACCTACACTCCTTTTCCTTTTCTTACACTCCTCGCTAATCCCTCACTTATTGCTTCCATCTACCCACCTAAACCAACTTTCCTTTTCCTTTACTCTCCTCGCTAATCCTCCACTTATTGCTATCCCCACTCCTTACCCTCTACTTTCGTGGTGAAATCAGTACACCTTGTCAAAACATCTAAAGCTATACAAACTTACATTCACCTACCCCCCAAAGAAAAAAAATGTAAAGTATTTATATATAAATATATGCTATTTATTAACCCCAAAACCAGATATAACATTAACAACTAACAGAGACCATCCCTAACCTCACCATGCTATTTATTAACCCAATAACCTGATATATTAAGGAGGTGCTACAGTGTTGGTAAATCTGGAGCTACTGAATCTTCCAAACTAATCCAAGCAACAGTCCACCAGTATTTTTGCTAATCTGGTTCTGTTTCCTGGCATACTTTGGAGGAATCACGACACTCCAATGTACCAAAAGTATACTCTCCCCTAAACAACACAACTTGCCAACAACACTCGGTTCGCTATATAGGCCTTCCGGGTGAGCTCACTTAGAACATGTAATAGCCAATGTGAGTCAGTTCGTCACTAAGGTCCTCTCATTCCTTCTCCTTTCCTTCATTCATTCCCTCTCTCGTATTCTCTCATTCCTTCTCCTTTCCTTCATTCATTCCCTCTCTCGTATTCTCTCATTCCTTGTACCTTCCTTTTAATACCTCGTGTCCTTCATTCATTCCCTCTCTTGTGTTCTCTCATTCCTTCTCCTTTCTATTTAATACCTTGTTTCCTTCATTCATTCCATCTCTCGTGTTCTCTTCCCATAAGGCCCTCTCATTCCTTCTCCCTTCCTTTTAATACCTCTTTTCCTTCATTCATTCCCTCTCTCGTGTACTCTTCCCATTACGCTGCTCTCCTTTTTCCTTCCTTACACTGACACGCCTCTCTTCTCACTTCATAATTATACTTTTCCTCCGACCCTTTCCCCTTCATACTCAGAAACTAACCTCAACTTTCTTTCTCATTGTTTATAATTTACCTTCGTTTTTCCCTTCCACCACAATACCCCTCCATGAACTTCACCACCAATCCCCCCACTAACCTCAACAGCACCCCCCCATCAACTAACCCCCTCACCATCAGCGCCCCCCTCCCCTCCCCTCCCCCCACCATCTCCCTACTAACCCACTAAAACCGTCTCCCCCCAACAGCTGCCTGGAGAGACGCTTATCCCCATAGACACGGCCTACACCCAGGCTAGACAAAAACTGGATAGGGCAGCAATGGTGAGTTATATCCTAGGCTTCTCCATCTCAATCAATCCCTCTCTCTCTCTCTTTCTCTCTCTCTCTCTCTCTCTCTCTCTCTCTCTCAGCTCAATATATAAATAAATGAAGGAGAAAAATAAGTATATAAATAAGTGGGTAGGTTATCAAAATATCCATAACCAAAACTCACACACGTACCATATATAAGTACAGGAACAGGACGCGTGTTGTGTTATAAATATATATATAGGCGTACTGCACCGGCATGAGGCTAAACAAGGTTGTGGTGTGTAGGAGGTCGACAACAACACACACCACCACCACAACAAAGAGGGGCTTACTATACTCACACGACACCATGACACGTTAGAATTAAGTGAGGCGGCCTGTCTGTCTGTCTTTCTGTTTGTCATTGAGAAAGATGTAAAGGGGGCCACCCGGAACTCGTGCTTGTCTTGATAACAGTGTGGGATATTGTATTGTATTATAGTCTCTACATAGATGTGTATTCAGCCATTCATCACCCTTTCCCCAGACACTTGTTTACTCTTCCTATGTACTGAACTCTATTTACTTACTTACTTATTTCCTTACTTTTATCAGGCGATCCTCACACACCATCAATGCACATTATATAATTATATATTACTAGCCCTACTTCCCAATACATACAATACACCCACCATCACCTCCCTACAACTCATTCATACTACTATTCTCTCACAACTTCTCCCGCACACCGTAACAATACAACTACAACTACAACTCACTCACAACTTCTCCCGCACACCGTAACAATACAACTACAACTCACTCACAACTTCTCCCACACCCACAGAGTATTCGTGAGCTGCAGAACTCGGTGCGTGACGGCGTGATTCTGTTCAAGGCTCTGTTGGACGAACTCAGAAAGAACATGGAAGCCGAGAAGACCAACATCAGCACCTTGTCTGAGAATCTACAGGAGACCGTCAGGAGAACACAAGAAGCACTGCTCAGGGATGTCGACGGGTGGGTGGACGAGTGGTGGAATGTGTGTGTGTGTGTGGTAATGAAGGAATTTGTGTGTGTGTGTGTGTGTGTGTGTGTGTGTGTGTGTGTGTGTGTGTGTGTGTGTGTGTGTGTGTGTGTGTGTGTGTGTGTGTGTGTGTGTGTGTTAATGAAGGAATGTGTGGTGTGTGTGTGTGTGTGTGTGTGTGTTCATTCTTCAACCAAGCAATACTAAGCCAAGACGCTACTTGTTTATTTTTTTCTTTTCATCAATTCTTGAACCATGCAGGCAATAAGAAACTAATTCATGTTTAGCCTCTTCTGTAACCAAACTAAACATAACCTATACCCATTTTATTCCCTTATTATTTTTCCGGCTACAGTATTCTTTATCCAAGCAACCGGGTATCAAATAAATAAATAATAAACAAATAAATAAATAAACAAAAACTGTATCATTTCTTAAAGAGATATATTTCTTTTGGTACATTAGAAACGTCTTGATTCCTCCAACTTAAGTATACCAGGAAACAGGACCTGATTTACAATAATAATAGTGTCCTGTTCCCTGGAATAGTTTGGAGGAGTGGAATCAGTTACACCAGATTTATCAACTCCCGCCCCCCCCCACACACACACTCCTTTAAGACCAAATAGACACCACGACGAACTACAAAACAACCATCCAACTCAGTAACACCAACACACACTTTTATTAATTTTCCTGTCTCTCCTCCGAACTACAAAACAACCATCCAACTCAACAACACACACACATCCCCTTTCCTTAGTCCCTCCTCCGAACTACAAAATAACCATCCAACTCAACAAACAAAACACCAACACCCCCTTTTTTTTTCGTGTCTCCTTTTTCAGGCAATACGAGGCGAAGGACAAGCTGTTCCGTAGCCAGCTGTCTTCCCTGGGTGCCCTGCTGCCCATCATACAGGTCCATCTTCTCATGTGTACCACCTTCTCCTCGTCGGCCACCAAGTACGAGTTTCTGGACCTGGTGTTTCAGCTTATGGAACGTCTGGCTGCCATTGCTCATCTCTCGCATCCGCTCAGGTTAGTTTGGTGGTGGTGGTGGTGGTGTGTGAGGGGTGAGAGAGAGAGAGGGTGGGGGGGTGGGGGAGTGAGAGTGCATGAGAGAGGATGTTGGTGGTGGTGGTGGTGAGGGAAAGAGAGAGGGATGGTGATGGTGAGGGAAAGGGAGGGATGATGGTGGTGATGGTGAGAGAAGGAGAGAGGGAGAGGGAGAGAGAAGGATGATGTTGATGGTGGTGAGGAAGTGTGAGAGGGAGAGGAGAGGAGAGGATGTTGCAGAGGGAAGGTATGGAGGAGTGGGGATAGGAAGGAAAGAAATAAGGGCATATATAGGGAGAAAGGATATAGCAAGATATAAGAGTGAAAAGAATAGCGGGAAGGATAGTAAAAAGATACAAAGAAAAGACGTATGAATAATTTAAAGAAAATAAAGGATAGATCTCAAAGGTTCCAAGTGATTGATGTGAAATAATACGAAAATAGAAAACAATTCTTTAGGAAAAATTGAGGTTGTTGAAAGGGCAGCTGTTACCTCAAGATTCATGGTAAGTGTTGCGTTGTGTTGTGTTGTGTTGTGTTGTGTGTGAACATTCTGAATGGAGATGTTTGTTTTGCGTTCCGTGTTGTGGTGTGTAGAGGTTCATGGTATAATTTGTGTGTGTGTATGTGTGTGTATATGTACAGTACGTTTGTGGTACATCTATAGGTATGTGCATATATTATGTGTGTGTGTGTGTGTGTACAGCATAGTGTGCCTGCGGGTGTGTAAATAAATATGCTGTGATCGTTTCTGTGAAGTTGTATGTTGTACAGTATAAGGAGGACAAAGGGTAGGTACAGTATTAGATCAAAATAACAACCATTTCTACAGACCATTGAGTTACAGATTATAACGAGGACCACGACAATATTACACATGCAATACTAGAATACAACACGTTATGCTATTTTTGTAACCATTAAACTCTAGAACAGTAACATAATATTTCAAACAGTAAATTCACCTGTATCATCTGCAATATATATGTCATTATTTTCTCCTTAGCAAATTTTGAACATCGCGTGTTTCAATAACTAAAATTTGCTCTTGTGCTTTGAGTGGAAATCGAACCCTGAATAAGTACATGTGTCACAACCAAAGACACATTATTAATAACTCAAATCCGAAGTAGTAAGAATACGTTCACGATTATCAGTCAAGCTTTACAGGATCGATTCTTCTGTCCAGTGAACACGTATTTACTCTGATATACAGAGAGTCAGGGAATACTACAAACTCGATCCCAGCCAACCCATCCAATGGTCGTGTTTGGTAACTTATACAGTCATCCTATCCCGAAGGACTAAGAATATGGGTGCAGTAAATACGTGTTTGTATTTACAAACACGTCTGAGCTGTAGGCTACTGTTGTTGTTGTCGTCCCGGAATCGATTTCCACCAAAAACACACCGACATTTAAAAAATCGTGCGTCGCAGTACAGCAATAAATTCACAAATTTTACTACAGAAATTTATCAATTTTTCATGACATGTTCCTTATCAAGATTTTCACTGAGCTATTTTCAACCAGGAAGGGGAAACTCATACATGATTTTTTCCCACTTTTACCCTTTTGACGAGGTTGTATCACGGTAACAACACACAGCAAGTGTAAAGCAATAATGGAGAGGAATGGCACCAATGTAGGAGTTTGTTTATTATCACCTACTTACTAATATATATATATATATATATATATATATATATATATATATATATAATCAAATAGTTATAGTACAATAGAACAGACTACAAACAAACAACTCTGTAGTAACCAACGGGAGTTTTGTACCCGTTGGTGGTCATTTGTCCTTCCCACTCCAGCTAACCTGACTTGACCATGAATCTGTCTGTCTCTCTTCTTTAATAATAATCTCTACCGTAGTTTGTTGTATTTACCTGCTAGTGTACAGTCAACAAAGAAAGTCACGTCCTCTCCCACCAGAGGTCACTTTAATGTTAAGACTTGTGGTGCAGCATTTGCATACTTAGTCTAAATATGGCTATACCTACACACGAACAAAATTATCCTACATATATTATTACGAACAAAATTACACTACTATTATAATTACGAAAAAAATTACACTATTATTATAATTACGAATAAAATTATGCTACGTACATAATTACGACAAAAATTATGCTACATAATAATTATATAATTACGAAAAAATATATACTACATAATTATATAGGTTAATTATAAACGAAGTGATAACAACCAGACCAATAGGCTATTAATGCACCAAGCGATTCCACTGACCTCTGGCGGTAATCTATACAACTCTCACTACACATTTCCTGGTAGTCGCAATCCAAAATGTTTATCCCACTAACGACGGATAAAGTTAAGGGACCCTGTGATGTTGTCAGAAAATCGGAGGTGAATGAGTCCTTCAAATATTTCCACGAAACACCATGCACCTGTATATACATGGGAGGAGCTTGTTTCGTGGCCTAGTCAGGAGGAATCAGAAGCCTCCAGTTTTCATACACGAACACAGGGTCCTTAATTAAGGGGAGATTCTCTTGTTGTTGAATTGGAGGGCTACTGATTCCTCCAAACTAATGCCAGAAAACAAACGACCTGAATATTACTAATAGAGATTCTGTTTCGTGACACAGTTTGGAGGAATCCCATGTGACCTTCCAATACACCAATTAAGGACCCTGTGATCGTGTATGAGAGTTGGAGGCTTCTGATTCCCCCTAACTATACCACGAAACAGGCTCCTTCCATATAGGTGGTGTTTCGTGACAATGTTTGAAGGACTCGTTTACCTCCAATTTTCTGACTACATCACAGGGTCCCTTAACACGAGAATCTACCCTTGATTAAGTTGAGGGATTTGCATGTGATGTACAGTAGTAGTCAGTGCTTTGGAAGCTTCTCTGATTCTTCTAAACTATACACCAAAAGAAACTGGTTATTTTTTTTATTTTTCGCTATTTTGGCATGCTTCGTGACACAGCTTATAGGATCTGTAGTCTCAAATTCATACACACACACACACACACAAGTAGTCCCTATTTTAATATTGCTTCCTGTTCCGAGCGAGACCTGTTGAAAATACGGATTGCGACTGTAGTGTGTGTTTGTGTGTGTAATTTTAGTGAACAATCCCGTCTGCCATAAGAGGGAAATAATAAGCTCTTTGTTGAATTAATGTATGATGATAACTTTTATATTGGGAATGAGCTAGTAAAAATTCTTCATCCCATCTGCAGTGATTGAATTTTATAGGGTAGGGTAACCAATTAACGTCTATGTATGCAGGACTTTTAGTGATGACTGTACATGCAGGCCACAAAACAATAATTAACTTCTACAACATAATATTATATAGCGAGATTGTCTGTTTTGTGGCACGGTAATAATCAGTAGGTAGTCCCCTCAATTGGTTAACATCATCATAATCCGCCTTACTGCTTTGTTTACATCTCTCTCTCTCTCTCTCTCTCTCTCTCTCTCAATCAGGAACTCCAGCTTCAATTGTCTGGTTCATTTCCTTATAACATCTTCCTCTACTTGCCTTATTATTGTGACATCTAAGAGCAGCTTTTGTCCTCGTGTATATAGTTGTGTAGACGTAGATAATAATTAGTGTTTAGAGTGGTGTGAAGACCTTATACCTTATACCTTATAGTGAGTGTGTTTTGTTATTGTCGGTGTGTTTCATTCATTGTTTCGACTCCCCCAAACTGATCCCATATATCCAACCCCTTGCCCTTCCCTATACCATGACCTATAACTTGACTTGCCCTCTTCTTTATCGACCTGCCCTTTCCCTCCTTGCCCTGTGTCCTTTCCCCTTCGAGTGTCCTGTTTTCCCTTCTCCTGTTCTGCTCTGTCCTGTTCTCCCTTCTGCTGTGTCCTGCCTTGCCCCGCCCTTCCTGTTTTTCATTCTCCTGTCCTGTTCTATCCTGTTTTCCCTTTTCCTGTCCTGCTATGTCCTGTTTTCCCTTCTCCTATCCTGCTGTCCTATTTTCCCTTCTCCTGTCCTGCTGTCCTATTTTCCCTTCTCCTGTCCTGCTGTCCTGTTTTCCCTTCTTGTGTGTCCTGCTCTGCCCTGCCTTGTCCTATAATCTTCTCTCTTCCTTCCATGTCCCACCCGGAGGCTCTATCTTGCCCTGCCTCCCTGCCCTACCACCACGCGCCATCTATCTAATCCGTATTTCCTAAGTACCTGTCATACTCTATCTCCATCCATCATGTTCCCATTCCTCCCCTCGCTGAATCTTTACCTGTCTCCTCCCTCCAGCCAGCATCCCTCCCCCCTCTCTCACTAACATCTATCTATATACCCTCTGTCTCTCCCTCTTCAACATCCCCCAATATCACCACCAGTCCCTCTCCAACACACACACACACACACACACACACACACAGACACAGACACACACACAGACACAGACACAGACACAGACACACACACACACACACAAACGACCACAAAGTTCCTCTATAAAATCAGCCCAAATTCCTATTATATGATACTTATATGTTACGAGACTGAGGAAACCGTACAAACTCTTCTTCATAGCTATATAGTACAATCTTATTTCCCATCTCTTGTTGTGTCTCTGCCTAAAGTGACTCTGATCCTGTCTCCTTTGTTTTATCCTGTACACTACCTAAACCTTCCTCTGTCCCATTATCACCACCATCACCACTACCACCATCACTACCACTATCACCACCATCACCACCAAAACCACCACCACCATCACTCTATACCCCATTACAGCCTTGTTTGTCTTCATTCCTCTCACGTTAATCTGTCTTCTTCCATCCAACCAATTCGATTTCCTTCCTATCTATTCCCTCCTCACATCCATCGTCCCATCCTTCCAACTTCGACCCTCTCCTCTTCTCCCACGAGTCTCGCCCCATCATTTTCCCCTCCACTGACCTTTTCCATTCTAACCCCAGTATCCCCTATAACACACACACACACACACACACACACACAATGGAAACTCAGTATACTCCCTCTACCATACACTCTACCCTGTCCTATCCCACTCCTACCCCTCTCACTTTACCCTCCCTATTCCTACTCCTACCCCTCTCACTTTACCCTCCCTTTTCCTACTCCTATTCCTCTTACTCTACTCTGCCTCTCTCTCCTGCCTCACACACACTACCATCCATCCATCCATCAATCCATCTATCTATCCATGCCTCACACACACTACCCCCAACCCTCGAAGGCTAACCCCTCCACCTTACCACCCACCACCCGTGCATACAACCTCAGCTCATCCCGATCCGCTCCCCAACCCCTCACCCCACCCACCCTACTCTGCTAACTTGGCTGCCACGCCCCATTTCCCTCCGGCCACGCTTCACTACACTTTTAATTTTGTTTTCCTCCTTATACTGCCTCGTCGTGCACCCTCCTCCTCCTCCTCCTCCTCCTTGCTGCTCTTCTTCCTCCCTCCTCCTCCTCCTCCTCCTCCTTGCTGCTCTTCTTCCTCCCTCCTCCTCCTCCTCCCCCTCCTTCTAGCTGCTCATCTTCCCCTTCCCTCCGACTGACTCAACGAAAGGATTGCATCGTCTTACCTACTACTATGTAACAACTAAAATTTGGAGCGAATCAACACATCATCTCATACACACACAACAGCCTCATGCACTGTCTCATAACTATACACTACTCCTCATGGGGTCTCTCTCTTCTCTTCTCTTCTCTTCTCTTCTCTTCTCTTCTCTTCTCTCTCTTTCTCATTTCAGGCCCAACAAGCCAACTTTCACACAACACAGAAAGTAAGATTATACAATGCCCTTAAAAATATCAGTATGTCTGTAAGAATATCCGAAGAACTTTTGTCTAAAGAACAAAAAATGGATGAAGAAGGTTCTACACACACACACACACAATCTTCACATGGTACTTACTATCCTTTACACATCCCATAGCACCTTCCCATACCCTTCAACAACACCATCTCCTCACAACTCTGTATCTGTAACCCCATTTGTGTTTTTCTTTTTTTCACCCCTCCCTCACCATATGACTCTCTTCTGTCCTATCAGTGTGAATCCCCAAAGCAGCAGTTCTTCCTCCTTCCTTCCCATTTTATTATTCCCTCGTCCATAATACATTCTACAGCTGCAGTACATTTCAAATACAAACTTCAATCTTCCAGCCTCTCAACTCTATTCTAGTTTTTCATTTCATTCTCCCTACACTCCAACCCTTATTCACAAACCCTCTAATAACTCCTTCTTACACACATTCCTTCTTCCTTACACCCGTTCCTTCCTTCCTACACCCGTTCCTTCCTTCTTACACCCGTTCCTTCCTTCCTACACCCGTTCCTCCCTTCCTACACCAGTTCCTTCCTTCCTACACCAGTTCCTTCTTCCTACACCTAATCCCTCTTTCCCCCACCCATTCCCTCCTTCCCCCACCCGTTCCCTCCTTCCCCCACACCCCCACCCCACGCCTAGACACCCACCCTTCCCCACCCACACACTATAGTAACCTACTTTTTCACCCCAAGCTTCTTCCCCAGGCCCGGTCAGAGCTCGCAGGTGCGCAGTAACTTCAAGAGTGAGTTCGCGCGCAGCCTCGAGCCCTTACTGTCAGTGGTGGGAAAGACAAGAGCCGACGCATCTGCCCACACCATGCCCTCAGGTACCTACTTATTTACTCATCTAATTACTTTTTTATTTATTTGCTATTTTACTTATTTATTTGCTTTTGTAATTATGTATTTTTTTACTTATTTATTCACTTTCTTACTTATTTACCTACTTACTTATTTATTTACTTACTTGTTTACTCATTTACTTACTTATTTACTTCTTTTTTTACTTATTCACTTGCTGTACTAGTTCTCGAGTCAAAACCATGCATGCCTGAATAGACTTAACTACTGACCAATAGAAATAGAAAAAAAAAAAGACCTATACTTACTTCCTACAGGCCTATATGCCTTTGGAAGACTACACCTATAGACGTAAATAATACCTGATCTGAAAATGTTGATACATCGTCTCATAACATAAAGAATTGGCAAGGAAGAAAGAAGACAAAATGAAAGAGGAGACAGAGAGACAACAAACACTAAGGAAAGAGGAGACAGAGAGACAACAAACACCAAGGAAAGAGGAGACAGAGAGACAACAAACACCAAGGAAAGAGGAGACAGACAACAACAAACACGAAAGAAAGAGGAGACATAGAGACAACAACAAACACGAGAGAAAGAGAAGTAAAGAAGAAGGAACAGCTGGTAAAGTGAAATGGAGTAGGTCGGGTCCGATTTCTTCCTGTGACAAGGGTTTTCTTTCAGATGAATTATAACATTTTGCCATCGTCCTTTAAAAAAAAAAATACATGTGCCACTCCAAAAGGTTGTGAAAGAAATACTATCACCGATCACCTAATATAATAATAAACGGTAATCTATGTAAGAAATGGCGACCTCGAAATTGACTCTGGTTCTGCATTGATCATCTCACATAAAGTCCGACATAATTATTACCACGAGTCATTTGAGTCCGACATAATTATTACGAGTCATTTGAGTCCGACATGATTATTACCACGAGTCATTTGAGTCCGACATAACTATTACCACGAGTCATTTGAGTGCAATTAGGCCTACCTTTCCCCTCTACCATCCATCCATCCATCTATTCCATGAGTCATTTGAGTGCCATTACCTTCCCTCTCTACCATAAATCCATCCATTTCCAAACAGGTTCCTCTGGCTGCAGCGAGAAACAGAGCTCTGAGGGCGGGTGTGCTTCGCGGCCTCCGTCAGCAGCCTCCGTCATGGGTCCAGGGGCATCCACCTTCCCACCAGCCTCACGCCGTTCACTCTCAGCGGCCAGACTCAAGATTCTGGAGACAGGTGGACCGTTCGCCGAGCACTGCAAGACCCACGACGTCCGGTTCAGAGTAAGTCGTGCTCCTCCTCCTTCTCCATCATCCATCCATCTATGTATGTATGCTGGTCTGTGTGTAATGTCTGTCACCTCCGTCAAATAATAATTGTCTTCTTGTTCTCTCTAATCAGCCAGTTCTATTTTATTTTCCTTCCATTTTTCATACGTAGGCCTTTTCAAATGTCCTCTTGTTAGCCTCCTTCTCCTCCTCCTTCTTCTTGTCCTTAGAGAGTGAAATACTTCAGTTCTTTCTTTCTTTGACAATGTAATATTATCCCTGGGCATGCTGACTACTGACTTCATACCCCTTCTAAGTTGTTCATAAGTTAGTACAGTATACTTTTATTACTCATATATATATATATATATGTGTGTGTGTGTGTGTCTGTTAAGATGACAGGGGTGCTGACTGTTATTATTTTCACATCAGAGATAAACTTTCAAGCCACTCTCACCAGCCCCTCCCTTCTACAGCAAGATCTCACTGCAAAGTTCACTCGACTGAAAGAGGAGGCGCAGGAGCTACACCGCGACGTAACCCTACGCAGGTGTCTGACGCGGCGAGGTCGAGTGGAGGAAATCGTGCGGGAATGTGCTGCCTTGGAGGAGGAATTCAGGGCCTACTCAGACGAGATGGAAGACCTGAGGGCCGTGTTCGATTCGGCCTGGGACGACCAGATACAGAGAGTGTACGCCGAACAGGAGGTCTTTCAGGCTCAGGTAGGTCAAACACGTATACGCAGGCAGGAGCACACACAAACATAAATAATTAAATAAATAAACATACACATTTGTAATTAAAATTAAATCACCTCATCCACACATCCTGTCTCCTGCCCACACTCTTTACATCTCACCCACATATACTCTGCATAGGCTACTCACTTTCAAAACAAACCACGATAGTTGTCACTTCTTGCAGAAAGCCACACAATACAGTATATCTATTTAAAGTTTACTCCTAACAACTTATTCCTTGAGACCACAAACCTCCGCCAAGAGAATGAGCATTGTATCATCTAAAAATATTGTAAAAGTCTGGTCGAGTTAAAATAAAATACTGTATATTGGATCTAGATCTCTCTCAAAATCCAGCCAAAAAAATTCTGAAAAAAATTAACACGACTTTTTGCGTAATCCTGCTAATACAGATAAACATATAAATAAATAAATCAAACCAATGACATAATCTTCTGGGCAGAGGTAAACATAGGGGATTATATTTAACAATGGAATGTAGCACCAAACCCAGAGGAATTTTAATTTATGTAGTTATTAATTTGTATTTGTTACTTTATCTATTTCATTTTTTATTTTTATTTTTATTTTCTCACCAAACAAGGGGAGACTCAACACCAAGCCACATATGGTGTTCCCTGCACGTGTGTCTTATATATCAAACAACACGAGCATCTAACCCATTTTTATTATTCACATTGACACTGGCTGCTTGCAACGACGAAGCAGGTGAACGACGTGGCCAGTCTCCGCGACGAAAACAAACGCCTCATGATCATCGCCCAACAGCTGGAACCCTACATCAGGTCCATCACTGCCCTCATGGAACGCATCTCACCAAAACTCCAGGTACATGTACATACGACATGTGAGTCCCTTTTACCCTAACTTAACCTATTTCCTAATACAGTCTCCATTTATCACTGCCCAGCCTAAACGAACTAAACATCAGGTATATAATTATATATATATATATATACTGTATATATATAAAACATTTCAATCCCTATATACTGTATAGCTCATTATCCTGGCCTAACCTAACCACATTAATCTGATGTATACAAACAACACACGAGTCCCTTCAAATCCTAACCTAACCAGGACGGCTGGAGAGATATCAGTAGGAATCCCCGGCTCCCTCTTCTAGCCACTTGGTCTGTCTTTACTCATAGACACACACGATGGATGAGCAAACGGTGTTCTATTAAAGTATACACACACAAGTCCCTCTTAACTAACCTTACTAATCTGTCAATCTATCCATGCCCCTGTACCCAACGTTCAGCCACGAGCAAAGTCAAACAACACTGCCATCTTTGTTATTAAAAAATATACCATTTATACATTTAGTACTTAGTTACTTGACCAGCTAAGTATCTTCAGCGCACGCTACCCTCTACACCACATCTAATGGATAACAAACTCTCTATGCATGTTGGGTAAAAGAATCATAATTTCATTAACGCAAAAAATTACAAGATGGTGAACAAAGACGGGCAAGATTGAGAAACATAACAATTCCAAGTAGTGTTGGTGGAATTTTGCTCGTGTCTCTCCCTGTTCTAGATATTTGGTGTGTATTTCTCTTGGGTCCCTTTCAATAGATAACTATTTGCAACCACTCCAGACACAAAAGAGTATATACCCCCTTTAACCTTAACCTTCTTGACGTGCTGTCCATCTCCATGTCCCTGGCTTCTCCTCCTCCTCCTCCTCCTCCTCCTCCTTTAAGCAGTTTTGGTGTGTTCCTACAATCAGTGTGTGTATTATCACGATCTGTTCTTACTTTATCCAGGTATTTGGTGTGTATTTGTGTTATTTTATCTGTTTAATGTTTTTCCCTTGACTTATCTTTGGCATTTAATGTGATACCCATGTAAACACTCTTTCTACTCGTCTGCCCTCTCTGACACCAGGCTAGACTCAGGTCCTCAGCAATACACAAGTTAACACGAAATTACTAACTTTAATATTTAAAAAAAAAATTAACTACGAGATGGAATTTATTTTTTTATATAGTTTTTGTTACTTGGCTTCAGTGGCTGTCTGAAAGTGACAGTGTGTGTGTGTGTAAATGTGAATGGGTTGATATAAATGGCTACTTAGACAGGTGTGAATGAGGAAGGAGTGCATGGGAAAAAGCAAGTAAGTGAAATTATACAAGATTACTGAATAATGCTTGAGAATGAAAGAGGAGCTGGGTGTACGAGAAGGGGAAGAAAGTGATAAGACAATTATTGTGAGTGTCTGAATAAAATTGAATATCCTTATAAATCTAATAAATGCGCTGGCTGAAACGATTATACAGTATAGCACAAAACTCTTGTCGTGGCCAGGAAGCAAACCTGTATTCCCCTGGTCTTTGAGTCTGTGTGGTGAATCTCTTACCACTGAGCCACAACGGGTAGTGAGAAGTATGTGACACTCTGCGAAGGTCAAGGTGTATGAAAGGAGAGCAACTGGTGAGGCAAATGTTATGTAGTGGGACCAGGTGTGTGAGAATGTTCAAGGATATTCATGTGTATTGAAGGTGTGTAACAACAATACTGAAAGATATGGAGTGTGAAAAGACAGGTGTGTGACTAACATGGTGACCCCAAGTGTGTGACAGGTACAGGTGTGTGTGGAGTAGTGTGGCTTGATGAGGCCAGGTGTATGAGATGGACAGGTGTGCATGGAGTGGTCTGATGTATGTCTGACGTGGTGCAGGTGCCGCAGGGGGGCGCGGCGTCCACCGTGTCCGTGGTGGACTCGAGCGAGAACATCATGCAGCAGATCCTGGAGCAGATCACCGCCTGCAAGCCCGACCAGCAGCAGAGGTCAGCACCCTCGCTACCGCCCCACCCCGCACCCCTCGCCCTTCCGCCCGCAAGCCGTGGAGTCCAACCCCCGCCCTCATGTTCCCACACTCCACCCACCCCATCTGGCCTCGCGAATTGGGATGAAATAAGACCGAGCAATAGGCTGTAGACCAAGTACACCTATAACTGTAAAATGGCACCACGAAAATTTCATCCAAAGTTGCTATTTTTAATCAACAAGAGGTTCATCCCTCAGTATTCATTATAACAGTCCCAGATGACTGAACCGGTAAACCACCAACCATTTCGAATAGATTATCCATGTTATAAGAATTTAAAAGCTGAATCGTAGAAGCAAAGAAATAAAACTAAGTCGCCACGAGAGCGTTTCCCAAACTGAGAGAATTAATGATTACTATAAAATTTCCCAAATAAATACTACGATACAGTAATTGTCACTGATCACGACTACCATGATACAAAAGTCTAAGAATGTTTTCTCCATAATACTTCAGTGCCCGATCACTACCCATTACAACATAACAAGAGTATACTGCCACTACACACACACACACACACGTCTATTGGGACCCGAATGAATACAACCCACACAACTCAACCTTGTCAAGGTGATAGTCCAAACCTTCTAGGATATTTACTGACTCAACTTAGTGTGATCAACGGGTTAGGTCAGATATATAGTCTTATCCAGTGTTGTGGCAGGTATAATAAATAATTTATGATAGCTTAGTTACACCAGTTTCATTATTTAAAGTACTCATATAACACTGCACATAGACCTACTGGCAGGCCCATGCATGTCAAAATTCTTGTAGCTAACAAACAAACAATAGGGTGACATAGATGTTATTTCACTTCTCATAAGATTCTCTCGTCGTCCGAATGCTAAATTTAGAACATCATATTTATTCAAACCCTAAGACTGACTTGAGACTTATAATACTTAAACTTGGAAACACATCAATGATTATTATTTAAAGGCCACTAGAAAAACCCCTTCGTTAACCACCATTAATAAGAAGGAAGGGAAGTTCTGCCATCCCTATGAACATCTAATAACTCCTAAATTTCCAACAACTGTATAAAATTAGTGTGTGGGTGAGGGTGACCGTCAACTCCAGCACTGAGGGCGAGGGTTCGAGTCCTGGCCAATGAATAACTAATTCCCCTTGCACCATGAAATAAGAAAGCATACTGTATATAATATTTACCATAGTAGTGTATATATAAACATCTCCCTTTCAATATATATCTATATACAAATATTACTAGACTCACTACGTTAACTCATTTTCTAACTTATTTGTTAAGTCTGTTATATTTATTTTAGAAGGCATTCATTCACCTTTTAATCAACCAATATCACTTATGAATTATTATCTCCTTATTTATCGTTTAGTTATTCCATCCAACGATAATTGTTTTTGTTTTAAAGTTTCAAGGAGCCTTTCTCGTTTGCAGTGACAAAGGGTAGCGAGAGGAGAGGCAAGGAGCACACTAGGTAACGCAGCTAACACACGTGGTGCAGTGCTAGAGTGTCCCTCCATTCCTCACGCCACCCTTTTACTTTTAGAACACTGGTGTGCGTGTGAGTGTGTGTGTGTGCGTGCATCCCACCGACCTCATTTGCCGTCTATTTACTAATGATTTTTTATAAAGGGGTGAGATGCGTTTGGGGGGGGTTCTTCATTGGAGGCTAATGATACATACTGTACATACATACAAGTCGTGCAAAAAAATAAATAATAATAAATAAATAAATATGTAATATACTAGACTGGACTGTTTTGTAGCACAGCTTAGTTAGAGGAATCAGTAGCCTCCCAATCCGTCCCCCCCCCCCCAATCAACATCTCACCCCTCTTATTTGTTGAGCTGCAACGCGTGGCGAGACTTGAATGGCATTGGTTTCTGCTTCTTGTTATTTTTATAGGGGAGGGGGAGGGGGGGGGGGGGAGGATTATAGAGAGCCAAAATTGTGAGCTTCTCTCCTTTTTTTTTATTTTTTTATTTTTTGTCTTGATGGGTGTTGTTGAGGGAGGTGTTGGCTATGCTCGTTCACACACACACATGCACACACTCACTCACACACTCACACAAACACACACTCACTCAGTCTCTCTCTCTCTCACTCTCTCTCTCTCTCTCTCAACAAACTGTAATGTCAGAGCCATGAGTAGTAAACACACACACACACACACACCATCTCATACCAAAGTCAACCAGCCCACAATACAGTATAGTCAATCACCATCACAATCCTCATAAGTCCTGTTACAACACAAGAAACAGTTCTCCTATTTGGCTGGCAGCGACGTCTATAGCCGAGATCCATGGTGAGACAAAGAAGCTAAAATACCTTCACAACAATACATGGACGGATCTCAGGGCTTATTGACAGATGGAAGAAAAGACAGTCACTATAATATACTATATATATATAACAATATATAAATATAACTATAATGATCTTGTATCTGAGTACACACATACATACACACACACATACATACATACACACCAGCAGGAGCTCCATCTCCCTCAACCCACTTACAAACGATGGAAGGGAACGCATTTTTGAGCCCGACCGAACGCTATCTTTATATTTTTATTATTATTATTTTTTGTCTGGACTCACAAGGTGTAGCACTGACCTGGCAGGCAAATAATGACTCACGCTAGTGTGTTGCTGAGACTCCTGTGTGCTTCTTACTACACCCGTGTTCTTTACTCGTTCGCTCGCTCCCTCTACTAAATTTGGACTTGTGGCTCACTGTTATTTATTTATTTTTTGAGCACACACACACACACACATTATATATATATATGTACACACACACACACACACACACAAATACTGTACTGCTATTTCTGCCCAAGCCCACAATGATATTATTTATACATTGTTATTCCATGTGTGTACAGTATAACTACCCACCCTAACCTAAAAATGTACATACGCCAAGCCTAGACACATTCAGCAGTGTACGGTCACTGTCTAAAGTTCTGTCACCTCTCTGGTATGGGAGTGAAACTTTAATAATAATGTTTTCGTGAGTGAGGCGTTATTGTCTTTTCTGGTATATATTATCTTCATGGTCTATAGCCATTGAGAAGAAAACAACCACGTCTCATTCACGACAACATTATTCTCATTATGAGTTCACCAACATTATGTACAGCTGGTCAAACTCCTGTGAGACCCACCCAGCACTGCCAACGCTGTGCGAGATAGTGACGCCGAAACACTTGTTCTGAACTCTGCTCGAAATATGCACTGGTGGGGGGATTGGGGGTTTGAGGCGTGGAGGAAATCCCCCCACCAGTGCATATTTCGAGTAGAGTTCAGAACAAGTGTTTCGGTGTCACTATCTCGCACAGCGTTGGCAGTGCTGGGTGGGCCTCACAGGAGTTTGACCAGCTGTACCAGAGATGACACAACTTTAGACCTTGACTATAGTACATATAAAAGAACATTTAAATAGACAAATGCACACAAAACTTACAAATACAGTCTGCAAAATTATTTACCTACTGTACCTCTACATTTTAATCATATGCTCAAAACATAAAAGCATACTGTACATACATCACAGCTAAGGCAGTTTAGCTAACTTTTGCTATTTTGGCTATTAAAAAAATAGTTACCATATTTGACTGGTCATGCTGTGATACATTATACCGAGGTATCATTTATAATACTATCTCTCCCCATCTTATACTGTACATAACTGAACCTAACCTGTGACCCTCAAAGAATTATGTATTTTCAGCATACTGTACTGTACTGTAATAATTTATTGTCCAGTGGTGGAGAGAGGCTTGGTATTTCAATTTTAGTTAATACAGAGGCAGGAGTTTTAAGCTGGACAGTACAATCTGATATATGTAATGAAATTGAAGAAGATAAGAGCCTCTTTTTTTATTTAATGCATTCTTCAGCTAAGGTGTTAATGGTCCAATACCTACTAATGAATTATTAGCATAACCAACGGTATATACATACATACAGTATGTGCACACACAAGTATAGATATTTACACAGATTTATTTTATACATGCACACACACACTCACACACACATACTGCTGTGGCACAATATTCGATGGTGTTGTATTGTAAACATTGCACCCCTCAGATTTATTGTTCCACCCTTCCTTACATTTCCTTAATTTATAATACATCCCTCCTTCATTCATCTATCGCATTCACTTTCTCCTTCCCCCAGCCCCCTCCCATTTTAGTCTTTCCTCAATATTTAGCCTGTTCATGCGTCCTTCCTTCTTCCCTCGTTCGTTCATCCAGTGAAACATTTCCTTCGTTCTGGAGTGTTTCTTCCTTTGTTCTCCTCCTTTCATCCATTACTTTTTCATTTTATTTCTCTGTCCAACTCACCCCATCCTCCCCTCCCAATTTTTGTACCCATCCTTTCTATTATAATAGTTCCTTGTTTCATTCTATCCCTTCCTTCGTGTAATCCCTTCCTTATTTCTCCGCGCCTTCCTCTCTCTCCCTTCCTCCCTTACCTCAACTCTTCCATAAAGGATGTAAGATGATATATTTATCCTAATGAGATCGTTTTTCACCCGTCTCATTCTTTCCCTCCCCTCACTCAGTGTTTCCCCTCCACCCTCCTGTACCTTTACATCACGCTCATTCCATATCCTTCCCGCTTCACACACACACACAAACACACACCTTTCACCGTCATACATATCCTGTACCACTCTCACTAGCTTATGACTTCACTACTATGCAGGACGCAACAAGAGTACTGTAATGCAGTTTTCTTATGCTTATGTGTTCTTTTAAAGTATTCTACTCACTATTTCACTCTCTTCCATTTTTTTACTTTCTCATTTCATCTCTTTGCATTGTCTCCTTCATCTATTACACTCCCTCCCCATATTCTCAACATTATCTTGTCTAACTCACAGCTCCTCCCATTTTCCCATTCCCCCTACTCCTTTTCTGACTCTTACTATTCTTAATCTCTCCCTATCCATCTCTCCCCATACTCCCTGCCATTATGCATCACCTTTTCTATTTTTTCCCCTCCTTCCCCTCACTCACTCTCTCCTCAATGCCTTCGCTCACTATGCTTTCGTCTCCCTCCCCGCCAGCAGGGTCGAGGGTCGGGGGTGTGGTGACGGGGCGAGCAGAGTGGGGGGGCCGACGGACGACTCCCAGGGCGGGGTGCCAGGGGGCATTCCGACCCCCCCGGACCCGCCTCACGCCCACCGCACCCCGGACCAGCAGGACGAGGAGGACAGTGACCGGGGCCACGGTGAGTGTCGGGGATGGGGCATGCATGATGGGTAGCGATCACTAGGGGGGTCATGGTGAGTAGGGGTACGTACAGAGGGTGGGGGACAGTGTAAATGTGGGGGAAGGTGGGGGAGACGGTATGGTTGGGGGAGACGGTATGGTTGGGAGACAGGGGAAGGTGTGGGAGACAGAGGAAGGTGTGGGAGACAGGGGAAGGTGTGGGAGACAGAGGAAGGTGTGGGAGACAAGGGAAGGTGTGGGAGAAAGGGGAAGGTGTGGGAGACAGGGGAAGGTGTGGGAGACAGGGGAAGGTGTGAGAGACAGGGTATGGTTGGGAGACAGAGATGGGTAAGCACTGAGTAGATAAAAAAATCAGGTATGGTGAGACAGACAAGGTGGGAGAGACAGGACAAATATTAAAGAAAGGTAGGACAGGTAGGACGAAATGGTAAGTACAAGCTAAGGCAGGCTGAAGTGATGTACAAAGAGGTAAGGCTGGCAAAAGGAGACAAAGGAAAATTAGGCAAGGACTGTACTACGACGTGCAGGGTAAGCAATATAAGGTAGGTACGGTAGGGTTGTTAAGTCAGAACTACAGTATTACAGGCTAGGCTATATGGCAGACAGATCAATATTAGTCACCTGATTGAGACTAAAACCAGCTGACTCCCAAGCCAAGCCCTGGTGAAAGGTATAGTTAAATGCTTATAATAGCACGCAGTACCCTGTAGCATTTTAATTTCTGGTCAGTGATAAATGTTCACAGACTATATTATCCACACCTCTACCCTGCATCGGACTGGCTAATGTGCGACTCCTAATCAACACTGGTTGTAGACATTTAACAATGGTCTGATATAGAAACGGATTAAGGAATTTTGTTGTAGCAATACTGTAGTTGTATTACCCATAGCCTTAACCTTAGCTGGAGTGAAAGTGCCAATAGTGTTGAGGCTGGCATAAGTAGCAAGGGTGTTGTCACCTCACTCGAATTGGTCACTACTGTACTCACTAGAGCATTGTTTTCAATTAATTTCCTAAAGACAGTAGTGAAAACAGTACTGTCAAGCATTGTAGCACTCTGCTACAAGACAAATAATCAGAATAAATTAATTGGTGGTGTAAGCAGTGGCTCACAAGGTGTGGTGGATGGAGGAGCTGCACCCATATTCCCCCTAAGATTATGACATAAAATTAAATATACTTTGAAAATTAAATCAAATGCAAAGTAAAGCATTGTAACTTAAGCAGTTCTTCTAACAGTAGTGACTGTTGTCCTTTGTCCATTCAGTGATTATCCATTTGAAATCTTGACTGTCATAGTGAAGAAGTGACACACACATTATAGTGGCACATACCAGCTCGTGATAGAAACCATTGGATTGTTAGTGTGCACCATTCCTCTGAAAATACCTCTCATTCAGATCTACTGGTATAGTAATTCTTAGCATTGCCTTCTAACCACTTAAAAACTCAAGTTGAGGAGTACTGGACATCAGAGCATGGGGAATTACATCTAGAGTGGATGAGACATTAAGCAACATTTTCTCCAATTCTACAAGTCTAGGCGTTGGTGATGGCACCCTTTAGCAGTAGTGACATTAGAAAACTATACCAACTATGGCTATGGAATTATTGTTAATGCTTAACATGAGTAGCAACATTTGTTTTACAATTAGTTTTCACAATAGGACAGAGCTGCCCTTACCTCACCTTGGCAGCATGTGCATGACTGTCTTACTGTATGTAACACAGTTTTCTTAGAGATATTTTCATATTTATTATGCATTCATTTTGTCCTCTTATAATATTTTTCCAAGTGGAAGTCACATATAAATAATGTGGCAAGAGGCTAGCCAGGTGGCAGCACTGTTCTGGTGTCCCAGTCACTAACTTCTCACAGTTGAGTTTCAGGATGACATGCCACATCTTCTAGTTGCAGTTACTGGTGAAGCCCCTGCTTGCCCTCAGTGCTGGGGAGCAGGGCAGGGGCAAAGTAGCAGTGGTTGCCAACTTTGCAGGATCTCATGGCGGCAGCTAGGAGCTTCAACCCCTTCTACCCCCTCCCCCTCCCTACGGGTGACGCGACACACTGACGCCGGATTGACAGGCTTGTGTTTCAGGCTTCTCTCCAGGGCCGGGCTGCGGCCGGGCCGATCCCTGCCACACTAGAGAGCGAGGCACCTCCCCAGCCTCCTCCCTCGCCTCCACGCTTGCCTCCTCTGCCCTTGGTGGCTCCTACATGGAGATGCGAAGGGTCGAGCGCAGTGCAGGCCGCAAACGTCAGAACAGCGAAGGTGACTCATTGGTGTGGGAACGTCTGCGAGGATGCGAGAGCGAAAGTGAGATGGTCTCATCAACATCCTCACTACGACTACATCAACGGCGTGGGTCCGAGGGCAGTGACGTGGCTGAAGTCAAGAAGGGTGTTTTCATGCAGCTACTGGAAAAGGTTCGGCTGAGGGATGAAAAGAAGAAATCCGATTATGAGAGTGATGCAGATGAGGGTCGGGCATCATCACGTGAACGAGGTGGCAGTGGTGGGCGTGTTGTCACCAGGGTGCCACGACCCCCCAAGCATCCACAGGACCACCATGTTGACCGCTACATGGACTTTGCAGCAGCAGCTTTTGATGCATCAGCACTGCCAGAACGCCCAAAGTCAGCCTGTGACAACACTTTGCTGAGAACAGCCGCACGTATCTATTCAGGTCTGGGGTCAACACGTGGGCTGAGCGGTGATTCTGACCCTCCATCCCGTACCAGTGCTGACCGGCTGGATGAGGCCAGGATGGTAGCAGCAGCCTGTTATGCACGTGACAGCAGTGCCGGGCGTGCCAGATCAGCCGAACGTGATGGTGGAATGCGAGGCGCCAAGACTATGCTAGTACCACAGGGTGCTAGCAGGTCTGGCGAGCTGAATGTGAGTGAGGTAAAGGCCATTGTGCATGCTGAACAGCCTGGTGGCCCTCGCAAGCTAGGCCGTAAAGACCTGGAGACCATATACGCTGTGGCCACTGTGCCTCGCAAGACAACCAGCAAGAAGGAAAATATCTACGAAAATGTTCCTGTGGTGACAGAAGCTGGGCCTCGTATGATGCACCAAGGCCGCCCTCTGTTCAAGAAGCAAAACTCTCTTGATGCCATCCCATCTGATGGAGGGCGAGGCAGCATGGGACGGAGGAGTGAGGGAGGCAGCAGTGGTGGTGGTGGGACTGCCAGACATGGCACTCTCCGGAAGGCAGACAGCTTTGAGGGCCATGAGGAGGCTGTTAAGACTCTGGTTGCTGCTGTGCACGAGACCAGGATCCTACGCCGCAAGAAGACCAAATGAGTCAGTGAGATTACTGAATTTATCATTCTTATAATGAGTAGTTGGCCAGTCAGGATTTCAACACAGAGGTGCACTCTGCACCACGATCCTTAATCAATGTCTGCCATGGGTCAAGATCACTAGAGCAAACAGCTACAATTCTATAGGAAAGAACTACGATCCAATACTAAAGAACTAGTTAGCCAGGATTCTATACAATGAACTACAGTGAAGCAGGGTCCTACAGCAAAGACAGACTTACAGTGCATGAAGGATCCTGCAGCAGTGATTAACCCAGAAAATCGTAGCTTGTCAAAGTCTTTTTACACGCAATTTTCACGCTTGTCGCAGCCTGCAGCAGAGTCAAACTTAACCTCTTTTTATTTTAATAAATAAATGTTAAGTGCTGACTAGATTATTATATCGGCGACTATGTTGAATGGGACTGAATGGTGAGACTAGGCTGCGGCAACATGTGGTATTGGCAATTTGTGCTTGTATTAGGTTCTGGGCATTATATGCTGTAGCCTAACATAATGAGGAAGTGACCCAAGATTGATAATACATGTTGCGGAGACATTGGTGTTGTTTGTCGTGTGGCGTGCTGGTGTGATGTAAGTGTTCAGTCATGGATCAAAGTCAATGTATGAAGTTTAGATATGGGAGTGTTGCTAGAATTCAGGGTTAGAGTGATCAGTGTTTGTGCTGGTATCATGAGGGAAAAAGTGTTGCTAAACTCATACACCTTTGACCATTTGAGAGAAACAAGTGTTCCCAGATCAATGGATATGAGACACAGTACTGCCAGAACCACGTATGTGTTGTCGTAAGATAGTGTTGGCAGACAGTGTTGCCAGACCAGTATTAGTGTTGTGAGGTGGAGAATGTTGGCAAAGTCGCCATTTTCAAGTTTTCTAATGAAAAGTTCTATACTGTCCAGGCCAACCATTCACTCCACCAGTCTCCTTTACTATCCCATCACTCTGTCCTTCATATTACCCACTAATGACTTCTCCACCTAATCAGTCTTATTACCCCACTAAAGGAACAAAGATTTTCACCAACCTCTCAGTCTGCTAGGCTATAAGTCTATTCCAACTCACCTCTACAAATTCTATGATCTCATCCCTTCATCTGGTTCTCTGTCTGCTTTGGCTTTTTAATCCACCTGTGGTTCCCATTTGTCTTTGCTCAAATACACCATAATGTTGAAATTTCTACTGTACTTTTGACCCCTCCCTCCATCTCACTTTTCCCCTTATCATTCCTACAAAAAAACATATTTCCCCTCCCTTTCACTACTCTTCTCCAAGTACAGTATTACCTTCTCCCACTTTAACAATATTTGTATATCCATTTCCTTTGACACTCTTACTTAGCTATGAGCCAACATCCAAATTGCTCTTCCTGCACCAACCCACTTCCTTTCTACTAGCCTAATTCCCTCACTTGTCCACTCATTGGCCCACTACTCTCTTTACCAGCTCACATTCTCTCCACCTGCTCCATCACTCATGGGCCAATCAATCCATTAACAAACTCCCTGTATAAATGTTTATGAGTCAGGAGACAACTTACAGTATTTGGAGAATCGAAGACAATGATCATAACTATGATAATCAAATCACAATAAGTTAGGCTTCAGGTATACCCTTGCTCACCCCATCCTCTCCTGTAACCCTCTCTCTCTCTCCTCCACTTTTGCAAAGGCCTGGATAAACCCTGACCTGACATATAAACAGCAAACCTAAAAATCACCAACCTTCATAAGCTTTGAAGGAGGGCATGAGTCAGGTAACATGATGCAAATCAAATCAAAATTCTATTAAAGACTTCCACCTAGATGGTGAATATTATTAATCTTGTAATGGCTGCATCTATTGTGTTCCTTCCTTCTGTCCTCTCACTATCTGTTTCATACTGTACGTCCGTTAGTCTGTTGTCGAATTTTCTTGTTACTTTTATATATTATCATCCCTTTATTTACATCAGTTCTTCCCACAACCCCCTGGTCCCTGCACTAATCGCTTTCCGTTAGTTACTGGTAAGGTAGACGTACATGCGATTTAAAATGAAATTACATAAGACGGTTGTTGTAAATATACTGATAACAAGCAAGAGGTGATGTAATGAGATGGTGTAAACAAGATGTAAGCAAAGCCAAATACAGAATATTGACTTTTGATCCAATATTCATTATCCTTGTTAGGTAGGTTTTGCATGCTCTAAGTCTGAATATCTGTGTTGGTGTACGGTAAATAGGAAAAACAAATTAGAAACCATGGTACAAGGTCTCATTTTCGGATGTCTTTTATGTACCAAGAGAGTTACAAAAATGGGGATCACATATTTTTTCTAATTCAACCATGATCATTCTTGGTCATTTACCTAGGAAGGGTACCACTCCTCATCTACAACAGTTGGCCAAATATTCCTAAACCCTGACTTTGCCCTTTATATTTCATACATCTCAACTGTCGTATCATCACTACCCATGACCTATTTGGTTCATCTGCTAGTTCTACAGCTTCAATCTTTCCTTGTCGTGGGTTACCGAGCTCAATCTTACTGTTATATACAGTACAGTACTTTGGTTTTAAGACACCTGCCCTCACTCAGTATGGCCCATCAGTCAAATTGGTTTAACAGGGTACTTGTCACCATAAACTAGCTGGGAATATTGAGGCAACTAGACACGAAAACCTATCTCATTATGTGGAGCGTCTGACTCTCCCTACTGGATATTCTGTCTTCGGGTTACTCATGCAATATATCCAACACAGGCATTTTACAAATAGGTCTTGCTTCAATCACTAAACACTATACACACTTTCAAATACTGCATCAATAAATTACCAATGCAGCAAAATATTTCAGTCTTTCTGAATAATACTCGTTTGTTCGGGATATAGTCCCACCCACAACATGTAAATATCAAGTTCAAAAAGAAATTGTTGTTGAAGATTCTCAAGCTCTCTGGCCAAGCAGCCCCGTCAAAAAGAAGTCCAATATAGTAATAAAATTTACACTAAGGATGGAGCCATTGCGGATGCCTGTCCAGGATGCAACACAGCACCCCATTCTATTAAACACATTATTGAAAACTGCAACTCACACAACCACACTAGCCAATAACACAATGTACACTCTCTGAGGGCACTGTGGGAAAGCCTGGGGCTCGGGGCTGCTCGGCCAGACAGCTAGAGGAACTTCAACAACAACAACACTAAGTACTAAATGTTACTTACCTTGGAAAAAGTGTGAGGATGAGATTGTGACTCCTACACACAACTACAGTTGTTCTGAAGTTGGCACAATAACATCAGTAGGTAGGACAGCTGAGCCAGCTCTGTCTGAAGAACAGACAGAGATAATGAAGAACAAAAATGTTCAGGAAACAATGTTATAGAATTTTCAAATAAGGCCCATTAAAATGATCCATACGGATATTTATTTCCAGGAGTTCACTCACATATTAGATTATCTTGAAGCTTCCAGGTGTATATATGTATATTACATTCCAGTGTCCTTTGTAACATTACTGCAGTACCAAACACAATATAATTTGGCTAAGGCAATCTACATCACATGTGTTCATCTATGTATCTATGTATAGCTCTGACGCCTCGTTCCCTCCGGGAACTCCCCCCCAAGAGGGTGGCCATGGCAGAAAAGTGAACATGTGTTCAATATACAATATATACTATCACTACTACAGTATCACTTCGGCTTAACAAATAACTGGCTGAACTTTAGCTCTCATAGTTCCAGTAGCCTTTACCCTGAAAAGCTGGACTCGGCCAGCCACTATGAAGTATGAACATCATTAGAAATACCTCCCCTTACTGGAGAATTGAACTCCTGCCTTTATTCTGGGTGGGGTAATACCATGGTCTCCCTAATGACAAAGTCCACTGCAAAAGGCTATTTCAGATAATCATCTACACTTTTTGTATTATTGATAATATTGCATACAGTACTTGCACTTATTTTCATTATCACACAAAACATAATTAATTTATTCTGAATAATTATTATCCACAAGGAACTTGTCCTGAGACAACAGCACATGCTTTGATTATCCAATTGCTATCATATCAGATAATGGCAGAATACAGTATCACATCTCCACTCCCATTAACTTACCAACATAAATTTCAATATATAAAATAAGCACAGTAATCATATCGTAAATATTAAACAATATTAATACTTAACATTGTTGTATATTAACATTTGTTTCATAGGATAAAGTGCAAGCTACTTAAAGCCAGTAAATGCACTTTTTAAATTTTCCTTTTCAGCTGTACTGGTACAGTACAGTAGTTAGTTTCTTTTGATTTAAGCTCAACTACAGTATTTCACAAAGCTGCAGGAATACCATTATGTTTTATTCCTTAAACAACCATTCAACTCATAGTCACTTTTAATCATATTGGCGTAATGGCATCTCTAATGAGCAGAATGGCAGGTCAGGGAGTGTTTTTACTACATGAAAAGCAGCCCACCCTCCCCAAACCCTTATCTTAGAATATGAATACTGTATAGCCTACCCCAAACTTGGTTTTTTTATTTCATGTGCGAGTTCCCTTTTCTTTTTTAAAATTCCCTGTATCCATTCCCAATATATGAAATTGTGAGCCCTGGAATATTTCATAACTTTTACATAAAACTAGACCAAATGTCTGGGACCACCATAACCTTGGCATTTCTGTTAAGTTATGAAAGAGAAGTCACCCACAAAATGACTAGATGAAAATTTGTACAGTAGTGTATTTCACTTAAGAAATCTGAGCTACGGTATAAGAATATTGAACCATACCGCAGAATATTAGCAGTTTATTTTTCCTTGACTAATGGTGTGATATTTGGCCATGCCTTTGCACCACAAAAGTAAACCATTTCATAGAATTATATACTGCATGACTGTTACTGACCATTACCCTATGGCTGACATATATCACATTTTCTCAGTCTAACACCACAAACTTTTCTTATGAAGGAGAGCTCCTTACTGTACCATCCAAAAGTAAAAAAAAAAAAAAAATGGTTCAATTAATCCATAAACAGCTCCTTACATCTCATATGAATCACCTTATGTGTACCAACTCCAAATATATCAGTCTATCCATCCAAATCTCATAAGTTTCTGAGGGTCTCTAAATGTGATGGAAAACAGAATAGAAGCAAGAAATAAATCCAATCCCACTTTATGAAACATGCTAGACCATGACTATGCTTGCATTTAGGCTTTATATCCATGACTAGGTGGGTTATTGTGCACCACAAAAAAAGCTAATGTTGAGCAGAACACCAAGAGGACAGCAAAAAGCACCTGCTAGGGGTTATATCAGCTACTTCACCACTCTGTGTCTGCGGGCCCGGGCTTTGCTGGGTGTAGTATCAGGATCGGAGAGGAAGAGTACATCACCCGATGTTGATGGCACGGCAATCACCTATTTGTGGAAGGGTGCATTTAAAGTTTGAGTTTTTATGCACACAGCATGGATCACTACTGTAATACCCAGGGGTAGAGAGAGATTTGAGGAAATTCCTAAAAAATATATCATACACATGATTCTAGCAAGAGTACAATATGACAATAAGCAAAAACTTAAATTTGAGGACATGTTTTCTCTAAACTTGCCACTGAGAGCAGGAAGCACAGTAAAAACAGAAAGGTGTAGCACAAGGAAATGAAGTAATGAGGCTCTGTGTGATGCACAGTCCATTCATACCATTTGTGCCACACTTTTCCAAGTTGGCATTTTAAGACTTAGTTGTGTCATGAATTATGTGTACTAGTGTACTTCTAAAATGATCGAACTTATACAATATGTTATTTTACTGACTTTAGTTTAACCAATGCACCACAAATTATGGGAATATTTGGAACACTTATAATGAATGGAACAGCAAAAGAATGCAGCATATGCAGCATTAAATAGAAGAGTGAAGTGGTTTAAAACTGAATGAGAAAGTTGAATAAAAATTTAAGGCAAACATATGACTTAATCAATTGACCAGTGTCCATCAATTAACTGCTGATACATTTACTCCCTTCTGGAATGTCCACAACAGAGTGTCACAGCAAAAAAAGCCTCAAGGTTATCATATACTCCATATTGTTTTTTTAAACCCTCAGATTTCCTTCACTTATTGCTAAAGTTTCACTACCACATGGAACAGTTGGAACCAAAGCTCAATCTTCCAATTCTATCTTCACCTCTCCATTAACCACTTTCGCACAAACTTAATACACTTCATTTAGATATAAATGGTAAAAGATTAATACTGGGTGAAGTGAAGAACAGTGCGAGGTTATGAAGCACACATGGAGACTTTGACTCAACTGAGTATAAACCGCTATCCATAATTGAACACTAAACTGACTGACTAACCTTGTTTCTTGAAGATGTGGCTCCAGTGCTGGGGTTGGGCGAGGAAGATAGTCTGCAAAAGAGCTCAGATTTAACAAATTGCAATTATAATGGTTAGCATACACATTACTTTGACATGTAAATTATGATTACTATAAATCAGTAAGTACTACAAGAGGAAATGGTGAAGCAAAAGGAATGGAAAAAAAAAAGCAATGCAAAAGGAATTGCTAAAAATAATAAAGCAATGCAAGAGATTCATGCATAATAAGGATGGCAACCATATTTTAACTAAATGGCTCATAGAATGGCTCATTTCACAAGGGTATCTGAAGCAAATTTGTTATGGATGAGTGTATTTGTGGGAGGAGCTGAGAATGTTGTGGGTTTGAAAGGGATTTCATTGATTAATGATGAAAGACCAACCTAGGCCTGGAAGACCCTGAGAAGACAGTAGTAAAAGGGAGTATGTGATAGAGGTGGGACAGCAAGTATGAAAGAGAAAGAAGGCATTTGAAAGAAAGAAGAGAAGCTGAGTGAATGTACTCTCACCTGTCAGCAGTACTTTTGTTAAGTGGATCCAAGGTCACCATCTTTAACACGGAATCCAGTTTCCTAAGTACTGAATCCTTGTGGTAGTGGAGTTTCCTGGTGTCTGACTCCCACCTCACTACCTCCTCACTGAATATGGAAGTTGAGGTCAGCTGCTTTGTGTGGCTGAGCTGGGTATGAAGGTGGTGTGATGAGTGGCTGAGGTGCTGAGAAGACCCTTGTGACTGACCAAGCTGTGAGAGTGTAAGAGGATGGGAAGTTAGGGATGGTGTCGGTGTTCTATAGCTGTGACCAACATTCTGAGGGACAGCTGGAGATCCTGGCAGTTTCTGGGGACTTTGAGTATTCCATGATGTAGCACCCAAGCCCAAAAGCACTCCACCATCCCCCTGAGAATACATAATATCAGCAGGGTTGGCAGGTGATGTGTCCTGCATACAATCTTGGGGACCCAACAGTAGGACAGGGGTATCCGGGGTACTAAAGGTCACAGCAGCCAAATGGTCATGCGGATGGTAGTCAACACAAGAGATAGTTCCGGGGAGGAAGCTCAGTAAAGGCAAAGCAGCTTGACCGGTATCAGAGTGCCAAGCGTGTAGGGTACCATCCTCACTTCCTGCCAGCACCCAGCTTCCACAAGGTGTAATGCAACCACGCAGCTGCTGACGCACGTTGACTGCCCCACTCATTCTCAGGGTTACTGTCCAGTTTCTTGTGCACACCAGGCGCAGATGATTGTCCCGGGAGTGCACCAACAAGCGGGTTCCTCCAGGAAGAGGTACCAGTGTGTTAATAGGGGCACCTGCAAGCTCACTTAGTACCACTCGCTGTTCTTGCTGCAGAAACTTTACTCGCCGCCCCCCACGCTGCCCTTTGCTCACTTCCTCACTTACGCCTTCCAAATCCCATACAAATATGACACCTTGACTGTCCCCTGACAAGACCTGAGTGTTAGTGTTAGTTAGGCATAGGGTTGTGATAAAGCCATGATGACCAGTCAACTCTTGCACCCTGCTGTACTCTCCTTTCTTCTTGCACCACACTCGCACCAAATGGTCATAACAGCCAGTGGCTACATGTCCACCTGGGAGAAAAATGGCTGAATACACAAAAGTTGGGTGAGTCAGGATAAAGGGTTCCTCAGTTCCTGGATTCAGCTGCCATACACGAGCAGTAGCGTCGGCAGAGGCGGAGAGAAGGAGATTGTCACTGCTTCCCCAGCAAAGATCATAGACTAGACCCAAATGCCCCTGCAATGTAAAATCTGGATTGCCACCAGGAATTTGAAAGATTCTAATAGGTCCGTGGCTACCACATGCCAATTTCAAGCCATTGTGGGAGAACCTTACCACCATGTTGCCACGTGGAGCAGGAGGCAACCTTGATATTATCTGGACTGGGAGCTGACAGGATTGGTGTGGGCGACGACCCCATCTCACTTCTACTTCTTTGGCCTGGGAGGAGGAGGAGCCAGGGACGCACCCACTGGCTGGGGACGATGAGCCCTGGACAGTTCCCACACTATCACCTCCAACCTCAGCCTGGGTAGCCAACATGGACCTGCAGGAAACAAAACATTAAAATTCAACTTATTAAACTGATCAGGATTTAATGTAATAACTGCTTACTTTTTCTCACATTCATATTTCAGACTATCATTACATTATTAACTGGAAGGGCACTTTACAGAATAAATATCTTCACAAATTCCAAAGAAAGTCTATACACATTACCAACCTATATTTCACCCTCGTTCTTACTACTATACAGTAAATTGTATATCATACAGAATACTGTACTGTATATTCCGACTTTAATATTTGAGTCATATCCACTACAATTTCATTATTCCTAGGCATCATAATGCTAAAATGCCATCTGTTTGTTTTATATATACAGTACTAAAGTAATCCAAACAGGATTTCAACCTGGCGTCAAATAATCATCTTCACTTCATATATAATTCCATCAGACACCATAGAATCTGAAAAAAAAGTCACTATGCTAACTCTTGAATTTGCTTGAAAATTATCCACATTATTATTTTTTCAAAATAATATGAGACAGCCAGTTAATGGATCTACAGCCACACCGTCACCTGAAAACCATCTGTCTTAGGGGTGCTTCTTCTTCACTAAGTTCATGAAATAGAACCCAGACAATTATAGAAATAACTAACATAAACTGACATTTATCCTACAGCACAGAATAAATATGTGGTGTAAGAGGTAACAAAGACCAGGCATGAGGGTAAGGACCTGAGGGCAGGGGCAGGGCAGGATGGCAGGGTCACCTCCTCCAGGCTAATATACAGGGTGGAAGGATACTTGAGTCTGTTCCCACTTTTCCACCAACCATATAAATCCACCAGGGAGACACCAGATGTGCGACGTGGCCGCCATAGCTGTAACCTCAGCCTTTGGCCCATATTAAGACGACCATTGTCTCCCCGTACTCTGAGAAAGGCCCATGCAAATGTGAGCCACCCAGCCTGGCTCCTTCCCTGAGCCTGCCCGGGGAAGTCCATTAGCTGGAAGAAGAACATGACAGGTTCTTCCTCTGAAGTGAAGCGATGGATTGGCTCATTGATGATTAGCTGCTCCTCCCATCGACACACAACACTCCTGCATCAAAAAGATTCAGTTAATTAAAATCTTTTGAAGAGAATGGAAAATAAACAAATCATGCCATAATTTCTGCATTCCATATATTTTTCCTTCCTACTTCTTTCTGCATATAAAAAAAGAAACTACCAATGAGGCATTTCCAAGTAATTTGTCCAGCTATTGAGTGATGATCAAGGAGATTTCCATTGTACATTACCTAGCCTTGGAGAGATGGAAAGGTTGTGTCATGATGGGCAATATATGGTCGACTCGGCCGGCCTCATAGTAGGATGTAGCTCGATGCTCACGACTGGTTTTGTTCAGTAGGCTTCCTGTTTCATATTCAACCACATACACCTGCCATGGACGTCAGAACCAGATTCTCTTATGCAACAGTGTCACAATTTACTTAACAATTTTTATCACAGCACCAAGTTCATTTGAAACACATAAACCTACAGTACTGTATACACACACAAAACAGAAACACACATAATCCCTACTTCCTTTCCATGTTAGTTATTCTTAATACATCAGTATGGACTTGCTTGAACTTTTTCATCATTAAGTGAATACAAATATTATGCAATAAATGAGTCACAGTAATAAGCTAACTTGAGTACCATACTTTAGCTAAGATAAAAAGAGACTCTAGTAGAAAGTTAAAGAGAGGATAGCAGCAGGGCAGCACCTGCACAAGGGGATGTGGTAGAAGTAGTGGTGATCCCTGGAAGCGGTCAGCAGCATGCACAGTCACCCCCAGCACTGCCCCTGTTAATAAATACTTATTACTAACTCATCTTTTAATTGCATGGAATTTTCAGGTTCAAAGTAATCATGCAAAACATATCTATCCACTAAAATAATGAAAAATGCCATAAAGGGTCAAAATTTCATAACTCATAAAATACGATCCCAGACACTTTCAAGGTGTGGGGGTGGGGATCTCCAGGGCCAGAACTGGAAGTTTAATTTGGAAAAAAAGAGAGGTACAGAATGCTCAGAGAAATGGGTCACACTCACATTCACTTCCCCTTCCAAGCCCAATATATTCTCAGCTTCCCCCACTAAAGTTGCAGTCTCCTACAAAGTAGAAGCAGACAACTACAGTTCTGATATTTGAAACAGAGAGAAGTACTTTACATATTTTGTCAGCTACCGTACCAACCCTCATATTCAACCCTATACAAAGGCTGTTAACTTTTCCATTTTTAAATTAAATATTGACTCATTTTGTCTAAGAGCTGCTTCACCTCATTCAGAAGAATCTACAGTACCATACATTAAAATACCAAGCCTGAATCATGACCTACCTGTAGTGCGAGGTACGGTGCGGCTGCGCTTTTTAGGAACGGACACAGCTGCCAGATAACGACGTGTCGGAGTCAGTTCTCCAACACTTTTATTCTGCAAAATATGCGATGTACTTTCTGTAATTACCTTCTACCAATTTATATTTTTGAAGATGACAATATACATAAATACAGGTATAAGGACAGCATAGTACAGTACAGTACTGTACAAACCATGCTGTGGAATGCCTGCAACAAATCACAAATTACATGCTAACCTGTTCAAGCACCTTCTCTTCCCCTTCTTCTCCTTGGTTCTCATATTCCCCTATCTCCTCTCCTCCAAAGTTTTCTTCTTTGATAGGTGTATGAGGGTTCTTCAGGCTACTCCTCTTCCTTGCTCCTGGTGCCTCATTGATCAACTGCAGCTCCACATTCTCATCTTTCTTCTTGCCCCCAGACTTTGTACTCTTCCTCTTCTTCTTTGTGTCTCTGTAGGTTACATAATGGATGGAGAAGTTGCACACACTTCCAATTCTGGGCTGTATACAAGAAAAGTCCAGCCAGTCTTATTTCCACATGAGCATCTTACAATTCTTAGAGTATAATCTTATTTTTGAAACTTAAGGCCTTCACACTTGAATGTCAATCAAAATTGGAGCTAACTGCTGGTAATACAGATGAATCACTACAGCTGCCTATGAAATGGAAGGACAGACAAGGAAAAACTCTCCACACAAAAAATAGTAACGACTGAAAAATAACAGCCAAATGAACTCACTTTCTCTCCTTTTTTTCTCTTGTGGCATCCTCACTTGTTAATTCACTTTTCTTGCTTTTTTTCAGCTTCTGGAAAAAAAAAATGAAAATTAGTTTCATATCTTGTATTATTCTACTTATATATGCCCAGTATGATACTCTCCAAATTCAAATTTTTTGAAACATACAAAATATACCGGTACCCATCATATAAACACTGACAAAACTTTATGTGAGTATCCCAAAAGGAACAAAGTACATGTACTGTATAATTATAACATAGGAAGACAGAAAAATTAAATGGACACCTTAGCAAGTTTGGTGGCAGCATGTTTGTGTAATGCTGATGTAAGGAGTGTGTTAAGTTTCTCACTGCTATTGTCTGCTTCCCTCTCTTCTTCATCCTCTAACTCTCCTCCAGGTTCAGCACCTGTCAGAGGCTCTTCATCTTCCACTGTCATCTAAAAAAAGGAAAAAATAAAATTAATAAAAAAATAAAACTGGTCTCATAAAGTTGAATGACCTGGACCTTGGTAGGGATATGAGGCCAACTGTATGGTGTGGTTACAATATAATATATCCAAGATTAGATGAATAAAAATATGAAAAGAACACAAAACAAAACTGTGGATTACTGCAAATGCATCCTATATTCCTAGCTTGGGTGGCACTACAGTATTTATGTGCAGGTTATTTAGTTAAAATGACATATAAAATCATAACGGGGCAAAATTAATAAAACTAAATGAGGCAGTTAGGTTAGGTCAGGTCAAGTAAGACTAGTTTTCAAATTATGTTTGTAAACGGGGCATTTACGAGAGAAACACCATAGATGAAAAGTGTTTCAGAATGGTCCAAAATAGTGGATAATGATACTAATATATACAATATAGTGAACCCAAGTTTTCTGTAAATTTACCGGTAATTCTTTCAATATTTACCAATTATACACCTAAGGAACTAGTGAACTCACACTTATTATGTGATGTGTGTGGCTTTTCCTCTTACATAGATCATTTTCAGAACCACTCCTCGAAGGCTCTACTATCCAACATTCTTAGCTTTAAAATATAACAGGAGACGATGGACATAACCCTAATACATCAGCAGGCTTATGAGGTGTGTGTGTGTTATTTGGACTTATCTCTTAAATTATCGACTATATATAATTATTTATAGAGTGTGTATGTGTGGAGAAGTGTGTGTTGTGTGGAGAAGTGTACATGTGTGTGTGTGTGTGTCTCATGGTGTGTAGTAATCTGTCAGAAACTCGGAATGGAATGTAGCGGGCCTAGCGGCACTGTCAGGAGGTAAACAAACAAACAGTGTTGCCAGTTTCTACTATTACCACAAGGAATTCCAATTTCCCACGTATCTTCAATCTATAGTTTACTACTGATTCCCACTTAATATCCACAGGGAGGCGGCGCTGGCAGAGTTGATAAAGAGACAGACGGACTGATTGCGAATTATTGCAAGGACCAGCAGGGTTCGAGTCCACGAGAATCATCTGGGATATTTCCGAGGTGAACTGCAGCTGATCAGCTAATCTGATGGGTCCAGCTGATCGTCAATTATCCTGGCTACACTGTCACGTCAAGAAAATACCCTGCCCCGTCAATAATTTTCCCTTTTTGGTAAATTTGAAAAGTAAACTTAATTCCACTCGAACAATTATAGTCACATCGATATGCATCTCTGTTAGCCCCATTGACCCTAACAATTCCATTTCAATTCACCCCTTCTGTGTCCAACGCTAAATTTTCATTACTTCGTGACTGTTCTTTAGAGGGGAATATTTTTACTGATACGAGAGATCCTAATAATTATTATTATCATGGTCCCTAACATTGGCAGAGGTTCCTAAGTTCCTTACACATTGTGACAGTTCAAAGCCTTGTCACCAATAAAGGAACTTTACAGTCTACACATCGGAACCACCTATAAGTCCCATTACACAAACAAGGACAACTGAGGGTTCTTAATAAAAAACAGGTGGGGGTTCCGTAAACGCATGGTGCCTTCCTTTTCCCAGGAAAATATTGTGAGTATATAGTACTCAGTAGTAGGCCTATAGCAAGGCTGAAAATATTAGCTGCTGGGTGAACTTTCTAACGCAGTCAGGGCAGCTTATGGAGTTCTGTGCCAGTTCCTACCTGTTTCTGAATTCCTTAGACGAACCCAGAAAAGATCCTTAGGTCTCACTCAAATTCCCTTGGATCCTCATATAAAAAATCACTGAAGGTGATGGATGGGGTTGTTTAATTGCGAAACATACTTAGTATAAAAGAAAACACGTGTCGTGAACATGCCAACGCTGTAGAATATTCTTCAGATATGTATAATAAAAAAAATTATAGAACCGTATTCAGGATAAGGTAATTGATTTCACGTACTGTACTGGTGGGTCTTGAGTGAATGATTAAATTTTCACTCAGAGAGACTTGGCAGAGAGCATGATAGCGCTATTCCCTTGGGCAGACTACCCTCGACATATATTCGCATAATCTCAGCATTGACAAAGGTGCCAGCAGGCTTTCACACACACACACACACACACAGAGAGAGAGAGAGAGAGAGAGAGAGAGAGAGAGAGAGAGAACACTGAGTATTATCTCCTACTTTTTTCTTTATAATTTTAAAGCATGCCATCTCTCAGCTACACAGGATTACCTTTCCTGATAGCATCAACCCTAGCTGTCACGTTACTACCAGGATTTTCTTTCCAATCAGGAGGCTATACATCCCTTGGCCCGGAGTCTTGTACCTTGGCCTCAAAACAAAGATGCAACTAATGCCGCTTTCAGGGGATAATAAACTTTTGGTACATTAGAGCGCCTTGATTCCTCCAAAATATGCCAGGAAACAAGATCAGATGAACAAAATTGATGGTGTCCTGTTGCCTAGAATAGTTTGGAGGAATATGCTTCAAATTTACTATCATTGTTCTACCCCCTTAATTAAGGGACTAGCAAAGAGATAATTTCACATTCAACTGTGTATCCTTCTGTATCAAATACCTGGGACTGAAATAAAACACGTAGCTGTCATTGACAGTGTTGGCTTCTGTTCTACCCTAGTTATTCAGGTCACGGTCTGTAAACTCAAACTATATTAGTAAGTTTCCGGGAAAATCTCTGTCCCTCTTCCTATTAATTCATAAAATTGTAGAAACTGTTGAATAATAATACCTCTATGTTTAATATATTTTGGCTAAATTATGAACAAACTACCAATTACCTCGTCATACCGAATCTTACAAAACTAACAACAAACATAAGCATGCATCGTGGGTTAAGACACATGTGGCTGTAAAGTATTAGTTCCAAGGTCAGTCGGTCCAGTCTTCCTCAACAGTGTCGTATCATATTAATCAGATATCCAACGTCCTGCCAGTGTTTCTTGAGGGCTTTACCAAATTTCAGTTGTCTGTGGTACAGTAACTTGACTAATAACCAATTAGATCCTCTTGGATATCCTTCTGTGTAACATGGTTTGAGACCAAGTCGCGTAAAGTGCTCAGGAATCGTGCGTATATTTTACAGCTCGTCAGGTACAGGGTTCATATAAAAGCATGTGTTGACTCCCCTCCAACCCAGCAAGGAAACAGGCACTGTACAGTAGAGGAAAGGTTACTATAAAAATTGACATCCCTAGTCTAATGGTAGAAATGCATTCCTCCATAATGGGTCTTATAAATGAATTCACTAACAGGCCCACTGAGATTGCAGGAAGACACTGCCCCTTCCAGATGTACTGTACATGCAACAACGAAACTCGGCCCAAAATAGTGTTAGCTGCGTATACGAACATATTATACCTATGGACCAACCCAGTGCCCCCCTCCCCCTCCCTGTTACAGTCTACACCCTGTACTCTGTTACACCTTAGACTCTTACTTATTAGAGTAAGGCTTAGACCAAACCTGTCCCCCCACGTGTCCTCGCATGTGACTCTCGGTGCCAACTGGGCTCAAGGACTGGTTGTACAGGCTACACTGGTACTGTATGTCGACTGTAATCTATCACCTCGGATTTTGGCTACCATCTCAGGTCTAAGTTATAAGGGAAGCTATCATCATTGTTGTGTACCCTAAAAGCCTACAGACTTACTGGCAACCTTACCACGGGGCAACACTCATATCGCAGTTATGTGGATAATTACTTGACAGACAAGTCCGTAATAGTATCCTAGTCCCAGACAAAGAGGTCATTCAACTAAAGTTTCTAAAGGGTACGTCGCGTGCGTAAAGTTGTAATATATCGTTCACATTTCCTGTCTGTCACTATTATGGATGTATAAGGTATTATACCTTACAGACGAAACTGTAATGTGTGTATGTGTAATAACCACTGGAGAAATAATAGGGTAGACATGCAGTCACTCCTGTGATTTCTCGTATAATGTGTGTGTCCCTTTATGCCCTTTGTTCTCTGTAACTTGGAGCATTATTCTGAATTTTTGTCCCATTATTTGAGTTATCTTTCACTCTGTATGGCAAGGGTTAGGCTATAATCACCTAGGTAGGGTGTGGCACGCAGGAGATTGGTAAAAAAATACATCAATAAAACTCACAAAGGTATACAGATAATACAGTATTAATACAGTACAGATAATATAGTACAGTCAGTATTAAATAGTCAGTACAGTATTAATTAATTGTTTCTGTAATGCGACGCAGCCTTTCCTACTATCTATTGCTGCTCATATAAGTACAGTACAGTACTGTAGTCATCCTAACTTCAGTACAAATATAGTATGAAGGTGTAATGTACTGTGTGCAATAGATGGCATATATGGGTGATGAATGAATGTTAAAATATCGTACGTGCGTGGAGTAACGTAGGCTAGTAGGTATCGATTTCTGAGTATGAATGCGAATAAACTAACTACCAAAGGGAGACAACAACACATAATAGTATACGTATATATTATGTATTTTGTATAGTATGTTTCTCCAGTGTAATGAAATGTTAATGAATTGCGTACCATAATAGACACAAACAATAATGAATTGTCAAACATTGGGAGTTGTAGCGAGATCCGGCAATTTTACCATTTGTTTATCATGGAGATGTGGCACCACCGCAACCAGGGAGTCACTGAGTACGGAGTGGAAGTTTCCGCTCAACCCCCTCCCTCCCCTTCTCTCTCTCTCTCTCTCTCTCTCTCTCTCTCTCTCTCTCTCTCTTCGCATGAATGTATATGCATACTTATTATAATAAGACTGCGAGATCAAAATATATCCATGTGTGGCTTCATCTCACACTCTTATAACGAATGCCATATAATTATGATGCGATTTCATTTCCTCATTCTTAGAAAAATGTATAAACAAGTTGTATACAATTATTATTAGTTCATCCTATTCAAGACAACTTACTCACAGAATGAAATTAACTTCCTAGTTTTTGTTTTGTTTGGATTAAGCCTTTTCTTGTGTGTGTGTGTAGATTGCCAATTAAAATTAAGCCTTTTCTCGTGTGTGTGTGTGTGTGTGTGTAGACTGCCAATTAAGCCTTTTCGTGTGTGTGTGTGTATGTGTGTGTGTGTGTGTGTGTAGATTCGCCAATCAATTAAACTTGTCACGAATAATTTTCTTGTCTAATTCCACCCCCTTCCCCTTCCTCCACAACCTCCTCATTGCTTCCTTACCCACCAGAGAGCCTATAATAAATCAGACTTTCTCTTTTTGACCTTGTAACCAGCCCCCCCCCTCTCTCTACATATTTAGCTGTTGGTGTTGAATGTGTTACTAACAAACCAACATTGGAGATTTTACACACAAACACATGCACACACGCACTCTCTCTCTCTCTCTCTCTTGGATGATGAGGCATGAAATCAGTCACACTCAAGTTAAGGGCGAGAAACATATAGTATAGCCTAGTATTACTAAGCCTAATGCCATTCTATCCTATACTTCCGTTTCAGTTTCAGAGTGTTAATAATATGACGAGACACGAACGGGGTTAAGGGGATATATGATAGTATTACAGTGTTGGTAATTCTGGAGCAACTATATAATTCCTCCAAAAAAATCCAAGCAACAGGACACCATTATATTTGTCCATCTGGTCCTGTTTCCTGGCATACTTTAGAGGAATGCAGGAACTCCCATTGTATCATAAAAGGATACTAACCCCTACCTAGTTTTTCTAAAAGGGGTTTATCACACTGCTGGTACGCACTTCCTCCGTTTTCCGTCCCTCATCCTCCGACCTAAAGCTCAGTTCGCCCAGGGTTCATATATATATCTATATGAACCCTGAGTTCGCCTATCATACAGATTCCTCGTTGTCCCTTACACCTCATAAACCGGGTTGGAGGACGGAGGAAGCCTTGTATTAACCACAGGACGAAGGAAAATAAGCCCATGTGATATTTGCTCAAGAACTGATATTATTTGCATTACTAATAAACTGATAAACCGATTAATGAATTCGACGGATAATTTTCATCAACTTATTAATAAACGTATCAGGATCGAGAGGAATACCACAATTAGACCAATAATATCCACCCACCCAACTCGATGCAGACTACAGTTATTTATTAGTCGACTCAAGACCAGTTGGTTATCTCAGATCAAGTTTACAGCAGACGACCTCGTAAACAATAAGTAAATAACAATTAACACGCCACCCTAACACGTTAATTTATGGCCCCAGTCATCGTGTATGAGAAATGGAGGCTTCTGATTCCTTTTGACTGTACCACGAAACAAGCTCAATTCCGTATAGGTAGGTAGGTAGGTGGTGTTTCGTGGCAATATTTGAAGGACTCATTTACCTCCAATTTTCATACGACTACATCACAGGGTCACAACATTGTCTGAGTCTCAAGCGCATGCAGATATTTATTCACGACTCCTTATCGGAAACACTTACAAGGTAATCCCATGCATGCAGGTATAACATTTCCTACTGGGGGTAATGAGTAAATAGCTGGTATAAGTAAGGAATAATAAATGATGACGTCAATTGGTAACCCTGCTGGATCTGACTATAGGCTACTTAAAAGGGGAAAGTTTTGTGTTGGTAAATATGGAGTTACTGAATCCTCCAAACTATTCCAAGCAACATAACACCATTAATTTTGCTCCTCTGGTCCTGTTTCCTAGCATACTTTGGAGGAATAATGGCACTCCAATGTACTACAAAAGAATTACCACTATAATGACTATTCTGTTTACTCCAAACTATGCCAGGAAACAGGACCACATGAACTGGCAGAAGTAATGGTGGCTGGTATGTTGCTTGGAATAATTTGGAAGGATCAGTTGCTCCAGATTTACCAACTCTGTAATAATTTCCCCCTTATACATGTAGTAGAAATATATAACTTGTTGGTCCGTGTTCAGTCCCTCTAACTGGCCTCTCTCTCTCTCTCTCTCTCTCTCTCTCTCTCTCTCTCTCCATGTGGTTTGGAAGCAAGGGAGGCAGGACGTTCTTTCACACCCTTCACACTCTCCATTTATGGTTGGGTGGCTCATGGAGGTTAGACTGCTGATGACCCGGGCCTCTCTGTTTGGCATATTGGTAGGTAGCTAATGAAAGGGAGAGAGAGATAGTTCTGTTTGGCATGTGGTAGGAAGCTAATAAGAGAGAGAGAGAGAGAGAGAGAGAGAGAGAGAGAGAGAGAGAGACTAACAACGAGAGAGAAACCCACCAAAACAAGAGAGAAGAGATCACACCCCAAAGAGGTAAAGTAGAAACAGTTATAAAACACACAGCAGAAAATCAAGTAAAGATGGTACACACACACACACACACACAACAGCCAAGGGGTCACAAAGAGACAAGACAAAATATAGAGCATGCAGAGAGCAGCAACAGTGAGGAAGGAAGAGTAAATACAGTCCAATGGCCATGAAACAACCCGAAGAGACAAAGGGTACTATTATTAAACCACGCTGGTCTTCTTTGAGGGGAAATAAATAGTAGGCAAAATAATAGGAATTGAACAACCAACAGAAGAACGAAACCATTTCCTCGAAGAAGTTTTTAAAGGATAAAGTATTTAATTTGTGGAAATGGATGGAGAGAGAAAGAGAGCTATGGTGAGTTGGTGATTAAAATGGAAGAGAAAAAAGAAGACTGTGTTTGGCCAGAGAGACCTTGTATAGCAACAACCACATGGAAGAAGGGCCGGGACAAAGAGGTGGGAGAGGAAATAACAAGGAAAAGGAAGGATCGAAGGAATGGAGGGATAGTTGAAGGGAAGTGGTTCAGGGTACGAAGTGACACCCAAATCTTTAATTAAAGTATGTACAGTACAACCAACATCCTCATACATCGAAAGCAATACTGTACCACCCTACGGAGAGAGAGAGAGAGAGAGAGAGAGAGAGAGAGAGAGAGAGAGAGAGAGAGAGAGAGAGAGAGAATATAAAAAGCAGAGACTAAAAAAACAAAACATCAACTTATCAATACAGAGCAGACATCAAAACAAGGTACGACAAAATGAGGGACTGACGTGCTTATTTCAGTCTTGGGCGAGGAGGCGACGTTGACAGCTAGGCAGGCTATAGTAACGATGACCCCATTTTTAGAGGCATTGAGCAATCGTGCCAGGGTGAGCATAAAACCTTCCTTAATTTGTTTTGATTATTGTATTGATTGGGCACACACCTAGAAGAGATAGATGATGGGACGAACAACCTCCAAAGACGTGCATGCATCTTATTGAGGTCAGGGTGTTGTTTTCTTTCCGAGACAACATTCATATTCAATTCATTCCTCTTCTGAAGCTGATGGCGCCAGAGAGTAGAGACAGCTATGCGCCAGTGAGTGAGAGGAAGGGCATCATAGCTGTAAAGTTTCCCAATGAGAAGTCTAGACATGCTGAAGTGGACTAGAAAAAAAAACACACTTTAATTTAGGGCCGAGTAATACATTTTTATATATATATATAGGTATATTAGACGGCCTTGATTTCCTCCAATTAAACTATGTCATGACAAATATATCCTATGAGTAACATTGAGATGATTAGTTTGGAGGAATCAGTAGCCCTCTAATTTATCAACACTATCATAAGTATATAATAAGTATATAATAAGTATAATAAATTGTTAACACGACATAATGGAAGAAACAAGAAAAGGAACAAGTGAAGTAAGTATAAGTGAGAAGAAGATAGAGGTCGGTCAATGACCCCTTAAGACTGAACGAACACTGGTGGTCGCATCGGAAATATAAATAGTCGTACAGTCCTAAGTTAAGAGTGGTGGTGGTGGTGGTGGTGGTGGTGGTAGTGGTGATGGTAGTAGTTGGAGTATAGTTGCTGGTCATGGTACCGTGGTATTGGTGGTGGTGGTGGTGGTGGTAGTGGTAGTGGTATAGAGTGATGACAGTGATGGTGATGGTAGTAGCAATAGTTATAGTGGGAATTAAGTGTGGTATAATGGTAGTGAATATGGTGGTAGTTGTGGTTGTACTGGGGTTATTGGCATTGGTACTGTGGTGGTGGTTGTTGTGGTTGTGATTGTACTGTGGTGGTTGTGTTTCTAGTTGCTGTTGTTGATTGTGGTAGTGTGGGTGCTGGTGTGGTAGTGTGACTGCTAGTGTAGTGGTTGGGTGTATACTGGTGGACGGTTGTGATTGTATTGGTGATTGTAGTTCGGGTGTTGTGGTGGTAGTTTGAATGTGAGGGTGGTAGAGTGGTAGTGGCAGTGTAGATGTAGTGGTGGTAGTGTGAACGCGATGTTGGTAGAGAGGTGGTAGCAGTATACAGTAGGTGTAAAAGTGGTAGTGGTGGCAGTGTAGGTGTTGTGGTGGTAGTGTGAATTTGATGTTGGAAGAGTACAGTATAATTATGGTGGTGGCAGTGTAGATGTTGTGAGTGCTGGCAGTGTGGGTGCTGGTAATAGAACAGTAACTAATAGAGGCTAGCAGCGTTCAAAGTAATGTTTAGAAAATTTTAGTTATTTATGTTCGTGGTGGGTTTACTGTATTTGTTGTCCTGTTTGCTTGAGTCATTGTTCCTAAGTTTATGCTTCTGTGAACTGTTGATAATTATATGATTGCGTGGGTGAATGTTTGGAATGAGTGTTTGTGAGTGTGTTTATGTGTGTCTGTGATTATGTCTGTGTGTACCAGTGTTTGTGAATGAGTATTTAAGTCTGTGTTTGTGTTTGCGTGTGTATTTCATCCTTACTTTGTATGTGGATCTGTTTTTATTATACTGAACTTACTTACTTACTAGGCCATAGGGAATTCTGATACAGAGCCCACCCAAATTTTAATGAACTACCACTTAATTGGAGAAAGAAATTAATGTTTTATCATCCAAGAGAGAGAGAGAGAGAGAGAGAGAGAGAGAGAGAGAGAGAGAGCTAGTGGATGGGTGAGGGAGAGAAAGGAAGGGAAAGAAAGGGAGAGGGAGAGAGATAAATAATCGTGATCATAATAACATTGTACCCTCCACATATAATAAGAAAGCACCATGACACTCTATATTTAACCTTGCTGGTTTTAATTACGGGAATGAGGAAGAGAGAGAGAGGGAGGGAGTGTGTGCGTGTGTGTAGAGAGAGAGAGGAGGAGGAAGAGAGGAGGAAGAAAGAGAGGGAGGGACAAGGAGGAAGAGAGAGGAGGAAGAGAGAGGGAGGTACAGTACAAGGAGGAAGAGAAAGGATGAAGAAAGAGAGAGGCACAAGGAGGAAGAGAGAGAGGGACAAGGAGGAAGAGAGAGGAGGAAGAGAGAGAGAGGCACAAGGAGGAAGAGAAAGGAGGAAGAGAGAGAGAGAGAGGGAGGGACAATGAGGAAGAGAGAGAAGGACAATGAGGAGGAAGAAGTGAAGTGTCTGCATTATGAAGGACACCATGAACGAGTAACGCCCTTGGACTGTCCTTCCTGTAATATAAATAAATATAAGAAGATGGAGTCACACAGATGGATGGTGACCTTTTAATAAGCGGGTCCGAGGAAGACATGCATGTAAACAAACAAACACAGACACACACACACACACGCTCCCTCCCTCTCTCTCTCTATCTCCGCACACATACACTCACACACACTCCCTCCCTCTCTTTCTCTCTTCACACACACACACACACCCTCCCTCTCTCTCTCTCTCACGCCAAGATCGGATAAAAGCCTCAGGTATGCACGTACACACGTTGTCAAGTGTGTGTGTGTGTGTGTGTGTGTACTCTTTTATTTATAGTTTCAAGTGTGTGTGTGTGTATGTGTGTGTACTCTTTTATTTATAGTTTCAAGTGTGTGTGTGTGTACTCTTTTATTTATAGTTTCCTTAGGCTCCTATTATTGATTTATATTGATTAACAGTTGCAATTTCAACCTATAAACATGCTCACTCCTCCAAACGATATTATCAAACAGATCTCCAATATCTTCCTTCAGTCAGTTCATTAATCTCTTTCATGTCACAGTTTGTTCTTTAACCGCAGAATAATAATAATAATATATGCATCGGATGGTGTCCCTGTACTAACCCACAATGATATAATATGTGACGGGAAAACTTCAGTCAGTCATGGGTTTAATAAAATAAATAATAACAAAGTCTTTCCAAGAAGGAGGGAGCTCTTCTTGGACTGGGTGCGGTCTTTCTCTCTCTTTTACTCTCTCCCTCCCTCTCTCCCTGACTCTCTTTCTCTCTCTCTCTCCATATCTCTCTCCCTCCCTCCTTCCCTGACACACACACACACACACACACTCTCTTTCTCTCTCTCTCTCCATATCTCTCTCTCTCCCTCCCTCCTTCCCTGACACACACACACACACTCTCTTTCTCTCTATTGATTCTCTCAGTGGGTCTAGGTTCCTTTGGCACCTTCTCCACGTAAGAGTTCCTTCCATGCCTCCCACTACACACACCTCCACCTTACACCTCCACTACACCACCCACCCTCCACCTTACTCCACCCACCCTCCACCTCACTCCTCCACTACACCACTCACCCTCCTCCACCTTACTCCACCACTAGACCACCCACCCTCCACCTCACTACCAACCCTCCACCTGACTCCACTACTCCACCCACCCTCCACCTTACACCTCCACTACACCACCCACCCTGCTCCACCTTGACCACCTCACTCCACCCTTCACCAACCTCCTCCACCTCACTCCACCCTCCACCTCACTCCATGCCACTCCAGCTAAACTCACGAATTTTCCACACTGAATATTATCACGTCACGGAGATGCAAATTCCCCCAAAATAACAAGATCATTACAGGACTGGAATGACGGGCTTATGTGAACTGACATGACCAGGAAAACAAATAAGTAGTAATTGTCAAAAACCTAAATATCTATACGAAGAATCATTATACTGTAGTTAGTTTCCAATTTGAGTTATTTCAGTGTGATGAACTAACTACTGTATTTTCTTTTCAGGAAGGAATGACAAAGAAAGAGTTGTTTATATATACACTTCTGCTGCAACATAGCAACTCACAAACCAACCAACTGCATACATTCTTTACTTCGTCAGTCAAAGCTATGGGTTTTTTTCTTTCTCAATAATTATAAGCAGCGCAGTGTGTGTGGGAAATCACAAGATTAAAAGCAATACTTGATGACAGACCCCGCCCCTATAACACACACACATACACACACACACTCACTCACATGCGCGCGCGAGGTAATAACAGACTGAACTCTCCCACGTCTTTATTTAACTCTTCCACCTATTCTTTTTATAGCCCTTTATCTGTCATTCACACCAATCTCTTTTCGCTTTGTAGATAATTGAGGCCTTCTCATCTTCCTCTAATTCCTTCACTTTATATTCACGCCTTTATCACCCCCGTCTCTTTCTTACTAGACTTGTTTCTTCACCTATATAATTATACGTGTACCCTTTATCTCTCATTCACACTTTTTTTTTAATGCCAGGGAAGGATGAGGACAGTAGGGGAGGTATACTTGTTAAATAAAGATGATTATACCATATTTATGTTCTTTCATATTCCACCTTTCCCTTTTCCCCCTTCCCTACATCTACCCCACTCACGAGTTACACTACTACACACTTTAATATACACAACCTACCCCACTCCTACTAGCTACACCCTGCAGCCTTCCTATCCCAGCTATGGACGAAGATAGAGAGTGACTGACTTACTGCCTGCCTGACTGACTGACCGCTTCCTTCCCCTTCCTCTCTCACCAACCCTCTCATCCCCACTACCACCACCACTACCACAACAATACTACTACTACCACCTCAAGAGCAACAACAACAACACTACCACCACACCACCACATTAGCAACAGCAATACTACCACCACCACAATAGCAACAACAACACTATCACCACCACTACTACCACAATAGCAACAACACTACCACCACCACTACCACAACAATAACAACATCACTACCACCACCACTACTACCAACAACAACACTACCACCACCACCACCACCAAGGGTAAGATGACTCATGATAATAATTATGTTGTGGCTTTTAAATATCTGGTGATTCATCAGTCTCTCGGTGTTTAGTATTTCTTTAATTAAATTGTTGAGAGTCGTTTGTTATGGCCATTAAGGAGTTTATTACATAGCTCTCTAAATATAGTCGTATACTGAAAAAGCATTTATCTATTTATTTATTTGGTACAGTACATAGTTTGTAAGATTAAATAATTACCCTTATATTTTATCAAATCTAGTGGTTCCTTAATTAATACATATGTTTTGACAGGAGGTGTTTCATAAAAGAGAACCTTGTTGACAAATTACTGCTAAATATGTTAATCTCACAGGTTTGAATCATATCATTAGTTTCCCAGTGAACCCGAAAACAGTTCATGAAAAGTTACTGTGTATACGGCAGTTATTTCACCCGAGACAAGGGTTGTGTTTACCTAATCAGACTTGCAATAACACAATACAATGACTGGCGTATTCTGTAGTCTGTAATTAAGTTAACCTGATTCCAATGCAATAATGGGGAATGAATATACTAGAGTCCGCAAATATTAGTCTGTTCCCGTTTCCTCGATCCAAACTATGACAAAACATGATAATAATATCTATATAAAGTTACTCTGTTTCGAACCCTAGTTTGAGGGTCTGTTTAGTCTGTATTACCCCAGGAACGTCACTGAACCACTGAAGCCACAAAAAGAATAAAAAATGACTAAATATAGAGCACGTGACTTGTTGGGGGTTGAGATATAACGACCCCACCTCTCTCTCTCTCTCTCTCTCGCTCTCCTCGCAGCCACGACCTTACTGTGTTCCGGTACATACGTGCTGTCAGACTCGGTGGTGATCGATAACGCTGGGTGGAGCATCGCATTTTAGACACACTTTTTATGACACAGTGACCAAAAATAAAGGGAGATATGTTTGTTGTTTGTCTTATTATTATTATCCCGGGGCTGGAGGGTGGTGTTGGGTGTTGTGTCAATATACATTTAGTTAAGATTATAATATATATCTCCGTCCAAATAGCCTACTGAGAGTGTTTAATACCGTAATTAACTACATGTACGACACAGATTTAAGATGTAAGATTAGTAACTGATTTTCCTTTCATTTATTATAACTAATAGTTATAATGAGTATAATAAATAATTGTGTGTGTGTGCACAATAGATATAATTATAATAATACAAATGGGATGTCAGAGTCAAGTGGTAACCTACTATGTCAGCTGGACAAGTTTTTTCTTGATAACTTCCAGCCCACGAGTAATAAATTCTGAATAGCCGAGACAGATGAGGTAAAGCTAAATGTTACATGGCTACTAACGAACAGTGAACTGCCTCATGTATAATAATGAACGTGTGTATATTAACACCCAATATAAGCAGTGCATCAAAAGAATTGCTCGCCTTAATGGAATTATAAATTTGTTGCGTAGTTGTTATTGTAGTAGTAGTTCCCCAGACTGTCGGGCCGAGCAGTCCCGAGTCAGGTTCACCGAAGCCGCGCAGATGCTCGGACCCCCAAAAGGGAGCCAGGTAGATAGGGAGATCTGTTTCTTTGAAGGCAACAGAAGAGGGGACTGCTGGCTCACAGGTATGTACAGTTGCCCACACATGACGTACTGTCTGCTTGTCAACAAACTATAACTTTTTCTCACTTTCCTTTCTGTTGTAGGTAGCCTATCTCACAAGTAGCGAGGCATACCAGATTCATGTGTGGGCAACTGTACCTCCGAGCCATCAAACCCACCGTCAGTAGCCTTCCTTGTTGTGTTACCCAATCAGGCGATCTCGCCAGATACCCAGAACGAAAAAGGTAGAGGAAGCCAAATTCCTCATTTCTGGATAGAACCAGCCTTCACCAGTGGGAAAAGGTGATAGAGAGGTGGGACAGCAAGTACGAAGGATAGAGAAGGAACGGAGGGATAGTTGAAGGACTAAATAGAATTGGTTAGGGCCGAAGGGACGCCCAAACCCTTAAAGTACTGCCCACATCACCGCAGGCAATACTTCCCTTACGGGGTCGCGTAGTTGTTGTTAATGTTCTCCCAGGGCAGAATGGCATCCCACCTCAAAGACGCCCGGTATGCTCTGGTCACAGTGAAAAAACAAATTAAAATAAAGGAGGGGCTGGCCCTATATGCCAGCTGGGCTGTCGAAACAAATTCCAAGAAAATGGGATCAGAGCTTATTGGACCAGGGAGTCTGGGGCCTCTGACCACCTGAGAGATTGGGGGGAAGGTCTTTGATCCCACAACCAGTGATGTGGGCCCAAGTTTACGTTACCACTAGAGCTACAAGTGGGGCCACACCTTCTATTTGACCTGTCCTGAAGGTACTAAAAAGGGGAAAAGAGTTTGGACTACTGCATGCAAAGGGATAATGCACCCCCATGTGCTGGCAGTCCACACAGCAGTGAAAAATAAGAGCTTCTAATTGCAGTACACCTCACAAATGGGCAGATCTCGTCAAATTCACTAGAAAGTGACCATATCCGACTACAATCTTTATTCTAGCCCTGTGGGGGATGGCTAGTATTCACAGAGAACAAAGTCAGGCCCCCTGGGCAAATGTCGCGGAGTTAGTATAGCTATTGCACTTCGTCCTCATCAGAGTACCAATACGGAGAGAGTCTGTTTCTTGGCATAGATAAGAGGAATCAGAAGCCTCTAAAACATCTATAATACCACATCATATCATTTAACTCCATTTAAAGGGCCTGTCTGGGCAGAGAGCATATTGCTCGTGTCAATAAAATTTACATTTATAATGGACTGGATGAATTAATAGATATCCACGATGGAGTCTAGACCGGAAATACCGGTCTAATGAAATTTAATTAAATTTCTTATCTTGCCATCAGCTGACGACACTTCCCCGTGGAGTTACATGTGGTCCCCTGATCAGGTGAGAGCACAGCCACAGTATGAGGCAATCTGACGCGTGAGGCTGAATACATACTCTCGATAATGTATGTACTGTACCTAGATGCTCCATTAAAGTGATTATATTATGTTTGTTTGTTTGTACAGTCGGTGCCAATAGTGGTGCAGCCATGTTCAGCTGTCACGTGGCAACTATACTTGGTTTCAGTGTCGTGAACACAGTACAGTTGTCAGCAGATATTTCAACATTAATTAGACGTGATGGAGTCGTGTGATTTGATAATACCTCTTCCTTTTACTGTAACTTTAGATTATATTTTGTGAATCTATATATTCGACAACCTTTAATGAATAGCCTTGAAACACTGCCAGCCTCGTGTAAATTTCATGATATTGCAAACCTCTGATTATACAGTCGTGGATAGGAATAAATTCTCCCACTTTGTACTCTTCACACCTTTGACAGGACAATGGGCCTAAGTACAGTATTGGTGGGGAGTCATTCATATGATAATAATGAATTCAATATTGGTAATTCATTATTCAACTTTAATCATGCCACTATGATTCTAATAAATCCTTTGATATGTGGCTAACCCTTCTAGATAAAATTATGCCCATCGACTGTATAATTATAAGAGTATTATTATCTTACATCAATTAAGAAACAAAGACTCCATACTCGACCCTTCATCATTCGACACTTGAAAGCATAATGCAATGTTGAAAGAGTCCTATTAAACGCTATTGCAACACATTTGGCAAGTGGTAAGTATACTGTACAAGGGCAGATTTGGAATTAAGCTGGTTGGTGGTCACGATCTCTTGTATGGCACTTTGGTGGACTTTTTCATGTTGCATCATTGCATGTTGTTGTATTTCCCGCGTTATATTGGAAACACCCAGCCATGCAACACTCTACCAATCTGTATAAACTCAAACAGTTTTCCCAACTTCATAATTATTCAAGCTCGTACGTCAAGTTAAATTTAGGATACCACAAGAATGAGGCTCAAATTATTCTGATGTTTCTTAAGCCAAAATGGGCGCACTGTAATAAAACATACAGATAAATAGCTATGTCATAAAAATCAACAAATGTAAAAAGACACAAGTGAGTATGAAAAGAATCAAAGTATAAAGGCGTAGGCTACATTAACCATGACACGTGTTGTATTCACTATCTTATCATAGTATCACAAGTACGTTTTATGAATGAATGATTAGCATGTGATATTTAAAATGTACACCTCGTTATCTTAATTAGTCGAGACTTCGGTTTGTACATGATGTAATGCGTTGGACAATAACTTTTCTGGCTTACTGCTTTAGATACGTACAGTACAGCATGCCAGGCCAGGGTCTGATTAAGTAAGTATTAACCTATAACAGGACAAACTTGAGGCGAGTTACATTAATTAAGAGCTTCCAATTTACTGCGTCTTAACAACCTCTGTAGTTGCTTGCGTCAGGGAGTTTGAGTGCTGTGTGACCTTCATGAAAGATTACTTGCGCTGACAGTCAGGCAAGCTGTTAGTCTAGAGTCTAGACGCGCAAGTTGCTATCTAACTGCATTAGTCTGGAAAGCCCTTCAATTCGTCCACAGCAGTTAGAAGGACTCTTCAGATAAATATTTACATACCATCAACAAGTCTTGCTTCATTATAGTTTTCTTAAATGTGTAAATGTTCAGAGGTACATACATACATATATCGTCACACCAATAACACGAGGACAGGCAGCCTCCAACTCCATCCTATGAAGTTATTGTTGTGAATATCTGGCCGACCAAACATTCCCGAGTTTGGTTGACCGAAGCTGCCCAAAATTTACGTTGGTTGGTTCATGTTTGAATATATATGCCTGTCTTAATTCATATCTAAATCACGGACTTAACAACATCAGACATGGTAACGAAGCCTTTTTATTCCAGAAAAATTGTGCATTCTTACATATACTATGTTTAATTTATCCCCAAACTGACATGCAAAGAGGTTTAGTTCTTTCTCATCTCCGCTAAACTATATGGACCACAGTATAAAATTAACACTGTGGTGTACATATAGTTTAGAGTATTTAATACTCTTTGAATATAATATTATACAGAGTGATATGGACGGTATAACTAGCCGAGTTTCATCCTTTCTTGAGTTTTCCGGTGTCCTGCCTTCATACAGTACATTGGAATGGTGTGGTGATAGTCTTCATGGGAGTATGTATCTTGGTATTATAATCATGTGTGGTGTTGTTTGATGAATGATGGTGAGTGGTGTGATGAATGAATGGTGGTGAGGGGTGTGGTACATACGTGGTGTGATAAATGGTGATATGGGGTGACGTCAGACTCCGCCTCCTGATACCACAGGGACAACACGAGGGTCAGTTGGTACGAGTGTAAACACCAATGCCAGACATAGCGAGAGTACATTCCCCAACTACTATAATATTATACTCCAGACAATGTTCTTTAACTTCTTTTCGGGAAAACCTATTAGTAAAGGCGTATTAGATAACATTCACTTAGCACAACCCTCTTAGGAAAAGTAAACATTAATGTAATAAGAGCAGCTCTTGGAAGAGGCTACTGTAGGTGCCAATAGTTTTGATTAGATCTAAGTTTAGAATGGAAGAAAGAAGACTTAGTAACTTAGGCCAGAAGGACTTTGTACTACAAGGGAGGAGACACAGAGGGACAACAAACACCAAGGAAAAAAAAGGGGAACAGCTGAAGAGAAGACAAAGATTGGCTCAGGTCCTCCAAGGGCTCCAAGACCCATAAAATATTGCCCACATATTTGCAGGCAATACTTACCTACTTGGGGCAGACAATTCAATTTTCCGTAGCACCTTCTCCAATCTGATAGAATGAGATTGTTGTTTGCAGTTTTATTCTTTACTTTCAAATCCAGTTGCTGATTGATACATGAATATTTCCTGTCGTTTGTTTGTGGCCTTACAGTTAAATTATAAAATGAGGCACTAGATGCTAGTTCCAGGTTAATAAAAATCATGATTCTTCTAATATACCTGTTTTATTCAAATTTTGAGAAGATACTTTTTTGATGTTATAATCTCCGTAATTTGGCCATAAAACCCGGTTTGACTATCAAAACAAAAATATAGCTCCATATAATTATATTTCTTTGTACAAATAATATAATACATACAAACGACTAAAGGACAAATCCTAACTCTTCACTACAAATTCTGCAAAAGTATAAAATGTGGTATGGAGAGAATAATGTAATCAGACTACCAGTCAGTATTTATCAAGGTAACCTTTAATTACATTAATCTCATCCAAACCGAGTCATCATTGCATATAAACAAAGTTCATTTCTTAAACTGGCAGTGCCTTGACACTTGACTGGGAACTTTTGGAAAATGTATCATACTGTTCCTAAATAAATCATAAGTTAAAGTAAAACCTACGACTACATTTCACTGACCAATATTCTGTGTTGTATGTTCATCAACTCGGCCTCGCTTATTATGGAAGAAAATCACTCGGCAAAATCTTCCTTTGAACAGATATACCCTATACACATAGCACCGCCAGTAAATAATCTCCTTTTCATTCATACAGAAGTACTGTACATTACTCATAAGTTAGAATTATAGTTTCCATGTCTAAAACATATCATAGTAACAATTATAGAAACTATGGATACAGCATTATTAAAGAACAAATTTCTTTGTATCTAACCAAAATAGTATTCAGCGTCCATTAAGCCTAAATAGTGAATCTGAATAATAATTTACTAACAGTACTGTACCTGCAAATCATCAGATCAGTCTTAAAAATTATGTAAATACAGTTTCTCAATCATTCAAACAAAATACCTTAAAAATGATTTACCCTTAATACACAAATACCAAAACACCTACTGTACCTGCTTACTGAATTAACAGTAACGCCATGCGAGCTAAGTTACATTGTATCCCCAACCACCAGTGAATATGGTTATGTGCAATTATTGGCCACACTGCCAGTCAGCACTTGCTATCAGTCTTCTCCATGAGTTAACCGAGAAGAAATGGACTCTACCAAGCTAGGCCATAAAGGTAATTATGTTATTACCTCACAGGAGGATGCTAACTTATGCCCAACCTGTTTACGTGCTGCAACGAGGATCTAAATCAGTCCAAAGTAATGCGAGGTGAAACTATCACTGCACCAATCAAGTGGCCCAATGAGTGTTTGCATAGGAGGAGTAATGGGGATGTTTATGATGAAGGTTACTGAATATCTGAATACATTGGAATCATGCATCAGTCCTGGCTTTACAGGCACTTCTATGTGAAGCCTGACATTATTAATTTATAACTGATAGCAGCGAAGACAACTGTGTAATCACCTGTATACCTTCTTGAGTATTTCAGAATTATGATCTGGTACTTTCTGGTTCACGTCATGTTAAAAATAAAGTACTATACTGTCTGGCAGTGGCAACTGTCCAAGTGGACTTTTGGAAGCCTGTATCCACACAAAACTAGGTTTGGTCAGTTTAACTGCACATATATAAATCCCTGGAACCAAGAGATATCAATGCATTTGTGTACACACTTCCACAACATAAAGTTTATTTTTTAAAAGTGTCAGGAAAATTTCGTACGACACAATACTAAGGAAAAAGTTTCTGTTGAGCACTTAATCCAATTATCAAGGTAAATGTAATGACATATACATTTTCCTTAAAGATTATATACACACTACAAAAGTACCTGCAGTATTATGAAAATAAACATGGCTGTCATGCTAAAAAAACAAAAACAGAATACACTTGTACTTGCAGATTCGATTATGTCGCTCTCCACGGATACCTCCTGGTGGTTCCAGGTAACTATAATCCTACATAACTATTATAATTCACCAAGTACCGGTACTCCATACAAATGTAATGTACAACATCCAGTGGTGCAATGAAAATCCAGCAATCGGACTGAGATTAGCAATCTTCAAAAAATTATTTTTTTTATCTATAATATTTGTCATGTTTTAATAATTCATACACATACATTTTAAGACAAAAAGTAACCACTGTAGCTGTATATTCTGTACATGGTGGCACTAAAAATTATATATCGTTTTACTAGAAGCGCGTATAACAGCAAAACAAATTTGTACCCAAAGTATCTCTTCAATTTCCAGACTACCAAAGTATGTCTTTAGATGGTGAATATTGACATCATTGGTTGAGTGGTGAGTGTATTGAAATCGTAACCTGAAGGCCGGGAGATCGAATCCTCTCAGGTGAGGGGCTGAGAATATGTATCCTTCTTAATAGTTTCAGGCACTAACTGTAAGACCATTGAACGTCGTATAACACCTTCGATGGAACCATAACCGCCGCAGTATTTGGGATATATACTCATATCCCTCTTTCTGTGGCTGGGTGCCAGTTTGGAAGTCGTGGTGTGTGTGTGTTGACCTGGGCCTTGGTAACGGGTTTGTGAATAAGACTGGAGAGAGAGAGAGAGAGAGAGAGAGAGAGAGAGAGAGAGAGAGAGAGAGAGAGAGAGAGAGAGAGAGAGAGAAACGCATAGTGTCATGTATAGTATACGAAAGTAGAATATCATAGTATGGCTGAACAAGGTAAAGCACAATACAGCATCCTAAATATTTTCACATGGCCAACTATTATTGAAGATAACTTTGATACGTGTCCAAGGGTTTCTTACTGCATAAATAAAAGTTTACAGTAAATATATCTTAAAAGTTTTGAAAGTTTCTCTAATGAAATAAAGTATTATTCAATTATGAATAATACAATATGTTAGTGGAGACACATACAACATATAAGATGAAGAGAGAGAGAGAGAGAGAGAGAGAGAGAGAGAGAGAGAGAGAGAGAGAGAGCATTGTTCATAAAACAAGAGAGCAATGCTTACAATAGTGTTATTTTTACAGCTTATTGCAGCATAGCTGGAAGCTGCATTTCGGCTTAAGGCTGCACAGGGAATGTTTATAAAATCTCAAATAGTCTAGATTACTTCTAACTCCATACATACATCATATTTATGCATACCTGCTGAAGTAGAAATTTCTTTCTCAAGTAAGGCAGACCTGAGCTGACAATGTGAGAAATGACTTCTGTTGTAATGTGTACTTCATGATTGAGGTTACCAAACAAGTATTTGGACACAAAAAATGAATAACCTTCACCATTTTGAAAAATTTCAATCCCATGTTTTCCACAAAAGATAAGTTAGTTATTGTTTCCATTTATGTCATACAGGACAGATATGAAAATGTATATGTAGCTATCTTTCAATACATTACTGACCTCATCACAATAAAATACAATTAGTCTCCAGCATAGCAGAACAAAAATATCAAGGAAACACAATCACACACATCTATACTTCAACAACTTACTACAGTACATAAATGGGATACGTTAAGTACTGCACATATCATTAACCTGCTGATTGCATTTGTTGCTCGTGTAAAACTCAATCCACAAGTAAACAATCTCAATAAAAATACAGAGGTGCTGACGATTCAATGAAAGTTAAAAAAAAATAAACATTAGCAGTCAAAAGTTTTGAGTAGTGATAATTTTACAAAAAATTGTGGGGAAAACTTTAAACTTTAAAATTATGAAGAATATGTAATTTGGATGACTGAACAGATTGACCGACTTAATACTTTCCCTACATATACAGTAATTTTAATAAATAGATCAGGTATTTATATATTTAGATAATATATCTGTAAGATAATGCATGATTAAAGTCTCTGCAATTTGTGCTTTTACATTATAAACAATACTACAGTCCCGTTATATTTCTCAGCTATAGCATAAACCTTTGAATATAAAGAATATAATATACACACAGCTGTCCCTTTAACTTTATATCTCCTTTGTTCCTGCATCTCATGATTGGCCCCTTGAGTCCCCATGTTCCTCTTCTTGGCTACGGTCATCCTTCACATGTAGCACATTTTTCAATTTATCCATAACCTGAAGAGGTAGATATACAATGATTAACTGAATGCAAACAATTCATACAAACTACCCTTTTGGTAAATGAATTCATGTATTTACATAACAAAACATACTGTCCATAACAAAAATTAATGTTCTCAGATACCAGAAACGTAGTGTAAAGCACTTACAAAACAGATAATTTGCAGTAAGTTCACCTCACCAAGTCTGGTTGGATAAGAAATTACAGATTCTATTTATACCACAACAGAGATGACTGCAACAACACTGTCAGTATATCAATCTGTATTCCAAACAACTCACCTTGTTGTGGAACTTGGTGAGAGAGAGGGAAGAGGGGCTCTTGGCAGGGCCTTGAGTGGGGGCACAAGAGGTGGTGTGAAGGGCCAAGGGGCTTATTGGGGGACTGGTTGTACCTAGAGGAAGGGCAGAGGAAACACATTTTAAAATTGGACATTAGGAATCGATTTAACACAGTTGAATTTTCTATTAAAATTAATTTGTTGGAAAACAAAACGCAGTACCGGTAATAATGATAAAGGGCTTGCATACAGATGCAAGTTTTTTTGTGTTTTTTTCTATAAGAACACATCCAATATGTGCGGCTTACTGAAATGTGCATGGTAGCCTGAATTAACTGGGGTCTTCAATAAGTACTAGCCTGTACATCTTACCATATGAAATTGAAATACCCAATGAAACTAGAAAACATACGAAATAATAATAATAAAAAAAAAATAGTTTGAGAAGACTTTTCCCCAAGACACATTCATAAATGTGGTACTATACTGTATTAATCACATGTACTACTGCTAATAATTGTAAGTAGCTACATACAGACACTGTTTGGTAAGCAAGTAGGCCTACTGTTTGCAAGACGCAAGCAAGCACGCTATCTCTCTCTTACCTGGGGAGTGTGGTTCCATAGAAGTCCTTGAGGCACATCTGGAGGTCTTGGTGGACAGGTGGTATGCCTTGGGAGGCGATCCCACCAACATTCCATGATTATGGTGGGGGGCATGGTAGGAGTGGCTACGGCCCGTGTCCCCTATGCCACGCCTCTTGCTGCCGCTGGAGTGAGAGGAGGAGCGGCCATGTGGATGGGCTGGAGCAGAGGTCTGGAAGTCAAATGTAAAGCAACTGATTAGGTTACAAGTATAATAAGGGATTAATCTCCTATAAGTCCACGTGGTTACATAAATTAAGACAAATTTAATACCGATATTATACCATACCGGTACCCAATAACAGAGTAGTGGTACGCTACTATAATATTATAGTATCGTTCTCTCGTTCCCAATGGCTTCACTACTTTTTATTTCTGATATTCTTTCATTCATTCATATATCTGTAACGAAGTCATCTTTAACTTCGAGTGTTAATTTGTTACGGTATGTTAGGTAATGTTTACTAATATTTATGAATTTCGCGAGGTTGAAGAGTTCAGAAGCTGCTGGATCACAGAAAAGAAGAAAAGAACTACATTTTCGAAGCAAAGTTCTCTTCGTCGCTCAATTCTTATTACTTTGCAATATGAACTGAGAGGCGAAAATGCTTTCCTTAAAGTAGTAGTTTAATAACATCATTCTTAATACCTTCATTTAGAATTTTATATAATACCATAATAAGTTACACAAACAGAGCACATCCCCCCCATCTTTAATCTTCACCCCTTAACCTTGCCGATTTCGTCAGTGGGTCACGTGGTCCCCTGCGATAATCCACGTGACTTGGACGCCACACTGCCACACCGTCCTTGCTATGCTATCACACACACACACACACACACACACACACGTAGCCTGATATTCCTAGATGGCAAACACTATTCTAACACACGTTTTATTTGTAGTACCATCTGACACACGTGAGCACAGATTTTTGGCAGCCTACCCTACTTTATCTCCTCACGTTCATATACACACACACACACACAAGGGACCACACTTATCTCTCACACGGAAAATACCCGTAGGCCTTGGCACCCTCAGACACATCCACAAAGCATGTGTAACTACGGTACTACTTACGGTTTTATATTTCCGTAGTCAGTTTATATTTTCTCGATATGTATTACGAGTAAGGAATAAATGGATCAGAATATTCGAGTGCGGTGCAGGCTAGGCAATGTGTCAACGTGCTGGTTGTGTAAGCCTATCAGACCTAGGCCTAACTTAACTTAGGTGATGACTGTGGAATATGGGCCTACGTGTTAAGCAAGGAGTAGGCCTATTTTACGACGTGCTAAAGTGCTCTTATTGGGACGTATGCAATAAAAGCGTGTACGTGCAGATGCATAATGTTCTGTTCTATGGCCCCACAAAAATAAAACGGACAATTTTATCACCATTACTACCACCGTCTAGGGCCAAAAAATGCCAGGCCTATACCATATGACCTTTCTTATAGACGGTCTTGTAGTTTACAATTTCTTCATTTCGTGTAAACGTTCAACCACTCTCACTCCTTCAAGTGTTGCCAAAGCCGCTCCTTACTGGCTGGCCAATAATAAGGTGGGAGTGGCTAGGGTTGCTAACTCCTCATTGGCTAAAAAAAAAACATTATTTACTGCCAAACCTTCCTCCTCCCCCCAACTCGGATTCACTCACGTACACTCTAGAACTAAAGTCAGTGTTTAAATCACGTCCGCTGCCACCAGGGGCAGTACAATCCCTTGTCTCGTGGTACCATATGGTTCTACTGTAGGTTTCATCATCCAAACATTATGCCTGAGTTTACTTCCCTCTAGAGTTTCCACTCGATCCACATTTTTTATTGTTAATAAAAATAAAACTCCACAAATAACACAAGTGATTACAGTGATGGTAATAGACACGACTAGAATGTACAAAGTTAAGCTGCATCACGTACCTTCTCTTTGTTAAAATATGTTCATACTGATATTTAACATTTCTGATCTTGTAAAGAAAATTACCAACCCATACATACAGCAACTGGGTTCAACTATAATTATACAAGTAACATCTAAGAGAGAGAGAGAGAGAGAGAGAGAGAGAGAGAGAGAGAGAGAGAGAGTGCCTTATTGGTCAATGAAAACAGCTGGTCGGTTCAAGGCGAAGGTAGACCAAAAGGGGAGTTGATTGGTTTGTTCTGTTTCGACGCTGGAGTATTCATAGGTGTTAAGGAAGGACCCTTGTATTCTGGGCTAACAACTTGAATGGTATAAATAAATTGCTGTTAAATAAAAACACAAAAATAAAACTATCTCATCATATAGTTTTCATTGGGCTTAATTGTTCCGTCAACATCAAAAGTGAGTCCCAATGTCAGATTATGTACGAGGAAGAGACAAGAAGGCACCCCAGGTTACTAAATAAACATTGCACCAGGAAAATCTGTACACGTCCTTAGCCTATTCTTCGAACAAAGCCACAAATATACTCAGAGGTCTTTCAACCGTCTGCCAACCATACTGGAGGGTATCTGTGCCAAGGTTTATTAGCACTTTGTAGGGAACAAAACGCTTCTGGTAACCTGCCAAGACTCTTACCGTCTCAACGTTAGTTTTCGTACAAAGAATACCGGGTAGGTCTATAGTTTCCAGTTTCGTGATGTGCGAGTTCCACCGAGTTTACACATTTTTGTATTTAATGCCTCTTGAAAACACTGCCGAGTGTCTAATGTCTATCTAGTTTAGTATCGGTATGAAATCTAATTTGCAATCCCACTTCCTTTAGCGAGGAATCGACGCACTCATTACATTACAGCATAATGCCAGTTGGCTTGGTCATCGTAAATCTTATCACATAGCTTTGAAAGCTTCAATATACAGAACTCCAACTAAGGCATTATAGGCACCAAACCACACTCAGAGAAACAACGTAACTTCACTCTAAAACGTAGCCACACATCACCAGGCATAAACAATACAGTAACAAGATAAATAGAGTAAGCTTTATACAAGTGCAGCACATAATTTTGTGATAGGAAGTGCAGCAATCCAAAGCAAAATTATTGTCATTGGATATTATATCGTACCTGCCAGGTGAATAGACGCTTCGAAACACACTGAAACATAAGTACAAATACACTGAAATAAGTTATACATTGGAAGTTAAAGAAAAATTATAAAAACTCCACACATCCTCATGTAAAGAACAAACCCAAAGCAAAGTTGGTAAGAATCTACAGGCTGCATCTTTCCTAACTAGGTTCTCTTAAATAAATATTTGATACTGTAATTATAATTATGCAAATAAGGACATGTTGATAATAACCCAAAGCAAAGTTGGTAAGAATCTACAGGCTGCATCTTTCCTAACTAGGTTCTCTTAAATAAATATTTGATACTGTAATTATAATTATGCAAATAAGGACATGTTGATAATATGCACCACAGAACTATGAGGAAGTGCTAAGTAGTAGGAACAACAAGAGCAGATTAGAAGGAAGGTCGGAATGAAATTAAGGAACGTACAGTACAGTTACTATACTGTTTACTGAGAGGAGGAAGAGGTGGGTGGAGTGGGTAGCCGAGAGAGCGGGTAGGGTGTAGGCTATGGGGAAGAGGAAGCAAGGACAGCAAGGCAACTGGTGGCACATACACGCTTTTCATCCACCCCTTCATCCCCCCCCCCCCCCCACCAATACCTCACACCTCCGGTCTTCCCCCTAACTCTTCATCCTGCCTAGCAACTGGCTTTGGGTCCACGATTCCTCAAGCATGAAGCGTGAAGAAGCTAGTTTTATACTTGGCACCACCAACATTTACTCTCCCTCTAAGAGACATATCCCTCAGTAGGGTGTAAAAAAAATAATCAGAAAGATAGTAGGCAATAAGCATACCAGGAAGTTAAAAAAGTACATTTATGATGTTGATTGTCTACAGTATATACGATAGTATGATTGTAAATTACACGCATCTTGAATAGTAATGAAATAGAATGGAAAATTTAGTTTATGTCATGTTACTCTACGCCATTATGAACAAATATTTCATTATTAAGTACCATTATTAACTACTAAAGCACGTTACATGTACTGTAAATGCAATCCGCAATATTATGCCATCAACAGCAGTCCATACGTCATGGTCATAATTGCCAGGCAAGAGTAGGTAATCTCTGTAAGTGATAACATACCAGCTGCCAGCTCATCAGTTGTTGCTGGGCCATGTTATCAGCAAACTTTAGTCTCACATGGATGTTACTCACGCGGATTACTCTAGGTGTGGATGTTGGATGTTATTTCATTATAAAGAAATTTACTGATAGTTAATCCTGACTGGTCAATGAAAACAAATTGATACATTATCTTTTATAAGGATTTCTTTTTGCCGCTTTAACCTTACACAACAACTTTCACTCGGGTTATCTTTAAATAGCACGACCCCAGAATGGCCAAGAAAAAATTAACAGGAGAAACATAATCCTCAACAAGGTTTCACCTGTGATAAATGCATAGTCACAAACTTACCTCGCCCATCCATTAGTTTACATTACAACAATTATTTAGACATGTCATTGAATAATGATCCTTACAAGTGGGTAGAATAACTTCACCTCGCGGTTATCATTTGTACTGCAGGGCCTTGGGATGTTAAGTGTGCCCTTCGAATTTGATTTAGCCTACTAACCAAAAATTTTAAAGAGTGACATTAGCCTACTAAGGACTTCTAGGCCTACCCAAGAAATGACCGAAATAAGCTATTTGGTAATGTATAATCCCATTATATTCTTCCATGTTAAGTGTATGTATGCTACTACTTAGTCAAAGAGTATTACTTTTATAGAATTATTATAATATTTACATATCCTAATACTACGGTACCGGTAAAGAACGTTTCCTCAAATTCGTACATTGATTGCCACGTGATCGTTCTGTGCAAGGGGTTACATTAATTCATTACATGAGATAGTTACAGTATATCAATACTTATCCATTTGTACTTCTATAAATGGTGCAGTAGCAAAGCTCAGGTACACTTTATTAACCCTCGATACCTACCACACACACAAAAAAAAGGTAGTAAATCCGGGCTCTCCAATAGTCATAATAAAACAAAACATCTAATTAAAAAAAAAAATGTTAGATGTATACTATTGGCAGTACTACCGTGTGACACCGTCCATCATTTCTCTATTAATAAACCTGTGTACTGTACATTTATATTTAGTATAGTAGATCAATTGGCAGACACAGTCACACATGAATACTCGTCCTGCCCTAATAACAGTAATCCTGTCAAACAAAACATCAAGAGAGTAAAAAACGAAAGTATATGCACAAGTGTACAGTTGCTTCCAGGTGTCAATTATTCCCTCCAGGTGTTATTCTGTATATGAATCGGGAAGATTTGATGTGTACTCGAGGTAATGTTAAACAACTTCCACTCGGCAGTAATGTTGTCTCATATAATATACTGTATAAGAAGTGAATGTAAGATGAGTAAACGCTAGGTGGGAACAAGACACCTGAACACGAATGCCATGTGTCACCTCGAATTGATGGACGATGATTACAGGTGTTTCATGGAGGGTAAGTACACAACACTTTAGCTCCTATACTAGTTATGTTTTAACCAAGTTTTACAATTTGAAGACTAACAAACATTACAAGTTAGTTTATTCTGGAACACACCTGTATTTATATTGTCTATGATCTGCTACTACACAACAATAATATAATTACTTACTGCCGAGCTCTCAGAATTATTTCTTGACCTCTTGGTCTTGTAGATCTCCCAGTCATTCTTGAGTACAGGGGTCATGAATGCACACATCATAGGGCCAGCTTTTGGGGGACGCAAATTATAAAAAAAAATACACTACCAATATCGTCCTCTTGTCGCTGAGTCGCTGACTGACTTGGTAACGTTAGCTTTTTTATTGTTTTTATATATACACAGTATACAATTATATATATACCGGTATATATACTGAGGTGTCGTTGAGGTGGTGTTACTACAAATATTTTTTTGTTCAGTTGATATTTTATCAAGTCAACTTTTTAGTAAAGGCACAGCTTTTGCTTTTAGTACTCGTTAGCTTTACCAAATATAAACAGATATTTGGTTGCTGAACAGATGACAAGATGCCGCAAATGTGGATGAGGAAACTAGAAGATTCTAGATGAAAGGTGTAATATAAACAATTAGCGGGAAACAACGTACAACACAATTTCTACAGCGACAAGAAACGAGTCTGACTCCCCTCAAAGCTGAGTGGCGACTGTACTGCTACTGCCAGGGTCTCTGAGTCTCACGATGCTGGCTCTCCCCTCCACTATACCATCCCCACCCACCCTGGCTCTTCACCTCCCTTCCTACACCATCAACCATCCTCCCAACCCTTCTCCTGCCCTCCCTCCCTCCTCTCTCTACCACCATTCCCTCACACTTCCTCCCCTCCCCGGCATCTGCTCCTCCCTTCATCCTATCCTACTATCGTACGCTCTTGAGTCTTCCCCTCCCAACCCCCTCTACGGTCTACCCCAACCGACCTCATACGCCTTTCATTTCTCTCTGTGCCCTCTACCACCAGGCGTAAAATTAGTAAGGTTTCTCAGCTATTGGAAATGCTTAGAAACCATAAGCAGACAAGTCAACAGTCAATAGTAATGCAAGTTTGTAGTCAAAGGAGTGTAATAGTAAATTATTATTGATATAAAGGAGGGTAATATGTACAGTGACTATGATCTAAACCCGTTTTATATTACTTCCTCTGGCGTAAATACGTGTTCTGCCTCTGCTTTAATGTAGTTCTTAATTTCCTGTTTTCTTATTATTCAGTTTTTTGGTATATATTTTGTAATGCAATATTAATTTTGTTAAATCGTCCATTGCTCAGTATTGCACCATATAATTATTGTCTCTTCTGTCACTGACTTATTCATCTTCTTCCTCATACCTTGTCATTCCAGTTTCTACTATTACAACCCGCCCCTCCTATTATTTACTCCTCCCCCTCATCCACCGCCCTTTCCTTTTCACAATGTTGCCAAATTTCCGCCGCACGCTAGACAGGATGCCAGATACCTCCATCTCCCCAGTCACCATAACAAAGAACGTAAAACGTCTTGCTCACATGGCAATGTTTACATCAGAATGGTGTCAAGAATTGTCTTATCTCTGACAGTAATAAAGGACATTGGTGAGGTCAGATTAGGATAAGATGATGCACGGATATCTTATCATACACAGAACATACTAGAATAATCCTGTTACTTCTGTGATACAAGGATGATGTTACACCTTGAAAACGTTCACACACACATACACACACACTCACACACACAAGCAAAGGAGCCGCTTATGTTGCACCGCTAGCACACTGGAGTTTTTCAGTCTAGATTGAAAGATCTTAAGGTTTGATTCCCAGGCTCTCTAAGACTTCAGTGCCCTGCTCAATTTGCAACAATTAGATGCCTGCCTGTAGGTTAATGTTACAGGCTTATATAGAGAGGGTCGGTGGTAGTTGTTATGATTCGTCTTCTATATACATAATATGGGGTTGTGTTGTACCCTAACTGCCCAAACTCTCCTTTTCCCTGTAATACCAACTTTATTCTTTGAAATTTATATCATTACAACATTCCTAATCCTGTATTTCTCTGATATTCTACATGTTTTGAAGGAGCTCTCTTCAGAAGTGAGGCAAGCGACGCCAGTACAAAAGCGAGAACACAGCAGTTGAAGTTGGAAACATTTTCCTCTGTAACAATTTAATTGAAAACAAAATTTCGAGATATTTTTCTCGGTTGATTGATTGATTGATGTTAGGCGCCGCAACAGCGAAGTTATATGGCGCCCGAGGAGATGTTAGATTTTTTTTGGAGAATTCGTCATAGTTATCTAGATCATTACATCAAAATTTCAGATGACTGGCACTTCAGATAATTATGCTCACTTAAATTAAGGACTCTAATATAGTGATCGTGTATATATATATACTGTATAGACTTGGTGGCTTCTGATTCCTCCTGACTATGCCACGAAACAAGATCTTTCAATATAGGTGGTGTTTTGTGGCAATGTTTGAAGGACTCACTAACCTCCAATTTTCTGATTACATCACAGAGTGTCTTAATTAAGTGGGTAATTCACTTTTGTTACATTGGAGTACCATGATTCCTCCAAAGTTTGCTATAGGAAACAGGACCACATGAACAAAAATAATGGTGCATGTTCTGTTGCTAGGAATAGTTTGGTGGAATCATGTGCTCCAGATTTGTTTGCCCACACTGTCTATTTCTCCCCCCCCCCCTTCTTTAACACCGACAATCTTGCCTTCAGGGGGAAAACCAATTAGCCTCTTTTTGGTCAATTGGTGAACCCAAACTATATCGTGAAACACATCCCCTATTCGAAACATTAATGTATTTTGTTTCGTGGGATGGTACGGAGGACTCAGTAGCACTCCAGTCAAAAAAAAAAAAAAAAAAAAAAAAACAGGTTCCCCCCTTATCCCTATCAGTACACCTATCAGTAACCCGGATTGAGAGAGAGAGAGAGAGAGAGAGAGAGAGAGAAAGAGAGAGAGAGAGAGAGAGACGGGAGCGGACTGACCTTCTCCAATAACTTTTATGTGCATGTGTGTTTGTGTGTGTGTGTGTGTGGTTAGAGTGTGTAAAGTGACACCAACTACTAACTCAATTAAGCATCAACAAACAACACCCAGGTCACGTGGTTGTGCTTCTCTGTGACCTCGAATATTAATAACGATGGTATGTCCTGTTTGTTCTTTTTGTCCTGTTTGTAATTCCTGTCACAACGCAGCCACTCCTTCTTCTTCTTCTTTTTCTCCTCCTCCTCCTCCTCATCTTCCTCCTCCTCCTCCTTCTTCTTCATCTTCTTCTTCTTCCTCTTCTTCTTCTATCCAGCAGTTCCAGAGTCTGATCATTATTATTTATTTATTCTCGTGTGGGGAAGTAGGACAATTTTGGGCTTATTATTATTTATTATTCACGTACGTACGTACACCCTATCCCCCCCCTCACTTATCATAAAAAAAAGTCACATATTTTCACTAATGTGTATATATAAATCTAATTCTCTCTCTCTCTTTCTCTCTCTCTCTCTCTCTCTCTCTCTCTCTCTCTCTCTCTCTCTCTCTCTCTCTCTCTCTCTCTCTCTCTCTCTCTCTCTCTCTGCATGTGTGTGTTCCTGTATGCAATCATTGTATAATTTGTTTATATCAAATCAAATCATTTTTTTTTTCCTCTCTCTCTAAGTTATGTGCTATCTTGAACAAAAGTCGGCTGTGGCTCATAAACTCCTCCTGTTACCTGGAACCTATAAAACCCTAAACATTAGTGGCTAGAACCAGGCATACTGTGTGTAAATACTGAACTCACGTACAGTTGCCAGCATTTCTAACTGGTACATTCAGCGTTGTCAGTCCTCTATTCGTGGTGTACCAGTTATAAGTGGTTAATGTTATGGACTCATAACCTAGAGGTTGGGAGATCGATCCTCTCAGGTGAGGGCCTGAGAATATTTACTCTTCCGATTTGAGTTTCAGGCACTAACTATAAAGCCATCGAACTTCGTAAAACACCCTCATTGGTACCATAACACCCTCACTGGTACCATAACAGCTGCAGTATTTGGGAATTACCCTCACTTCTCTCTCTCTGTGGCTGGGTACAAGGTCGGAAGTCGTGACGTGTGTGTGTGAGCAGCAGTTGACCTGGGCCACGATAACGGGCTTGATTAAGCCTATGTCCAGTGTCAGAACATAAAAAAAAAAAAAGTGCCGACAAAAATTATTGTACATACGAATCACCTCAGAAATTGCCAGTGTGTGTGTGTGTATAGTATAGTGACGTCAAGGTAGTAAGTATAAGTAATCAAGCAGCTGCCAACTCTATACATACAACATACTGGGCCAAGAACACACAAGGCAGGGGTAGAATCGTCTTCCTCTTTATTGTGTTGGTTGGTTGGTTTAAGGAGAGAGTATAATTTTGGTACATTGGAGTGCCTTGATTCCTCCAAAGTATGCCACAAAACAGGACCAGATGAACAAAAATAATGGTGGCATGTTGCTTGGAATAGTTTGGAGGAATAATTTGCTCCGGATTTACCAACTGAATCCTCCTCCCATTAATTAAAATAGATGCCTGCTTCAATGACCTGACGGGTGGGGGGGGGGTTGGGTATTGAAGGAAAACCCCGATAGGTAAAAGATGCCGAGGTAAAATATAATTGAGGTTATCTGTATAAAGTTTTGTACAGAGAAGTTAATGACGGATTCTTTTGTTCGTGATTTGCATGTTTTTTATAATAGTAGAATTGTTGAAATAAATGTATAATGTGTTACTTGAAATGTAGTTTAATATTTGAACTTGAAATACGTTCGATAATGGAATAACCCAATTAATTTTTCACTATCAAATTCATTACATGTTTATTATGAAGGGGAGAACGATTGTGATTTGTCAGAGAGTTAAGCGTGAGAAAAAAATAAACAAACACTCTCTCTTAATCGAGTAAGGTATGCACACTTGAAAGCTATTTACAACAATTAGGTACCCATGCAATTTGCCGGTTAATTATCGCCCATATAATACGGTATAAGTTAACTTCAATTATTATCCCAAACTTCCCTGGCCCCCATGATATAGTCTCAAAATTAGAAGTTAGTGAGTCCTTCAAATATTGCCATGAAACATCACCGATACTGAAGGAACTTGATTCGTGGCATGGTCAGGAGGAATCAGAAGCCTCCAAGTCTCATATCACAGGGTCCTTAAACACTAATAAAGCATCAATCAATCTCGGCCCACTAAGAGTCTAAGACCAAACACAAGAACCAGAGAAAATCACTGAATACTGTCTACAAGCAATTCAGAATGCTCTATTGTAGCGTGTGTATGTGTGTGTATTGCAATTGATCGGGGTCATTATGTGTATGTGTGTGTGTGTGTGTGTGAACTGGGTCATTACCATCTTAATAAATAAAGAAAGAACGAGTGCTGAACCAGAACAAATAAAACAAACAATTTTACTACGTGCAGTGCGAAGGTCGTAATTATGATTTACACGTGTTACTGCTCAAAGACATTTTCCTTGACTTAGGAAATGTGGTGTTCTATGGAGTTCTTACACAGGATACACTATGACAAAAATATTACAAACGTGACACCATGTATAAAATAACTTAATGGCCTTTAACGTCAACGCTCCCCATGGTAATGGGGCTTGTACTAAAGGTAAATAAGAACTTATAAAACTTAAGTCCCCTATATCAATTAATCACAAGAAGAACTTTATCTTCAGTGTCAGTAGCAGTCAGCAGAATCAGCAGCAATCAGCAACCAGACGTCAGCAGTTTTAATTAATAGATATTCTGCAGTTTGATACTAACTTTACACTATAGCTATGTATGTCATTCTAGTTGGGACAGTCGACTCAAATGACAACATAATTATAACAACGAGGGTCATAATATTAATTGAAAAGGAGACTATAGAGAAAGTGGCGTTGAAAGTAGAACATATAGTAAAAAGGATTATTTAAACGTACAGTTATTATTTTATTATTATTATTATTATTATTATTATTATTATTATTATTATTATTATTATTTATTATTATTATTATTATTATTATTATTATTATTATTATTATTATTATTATTATTATTTTTATTATTAATATTGGTGTTAATATTATTATTATTGTTATTATTATTATTATTATTATTATCATTATGATCAGGATCGTCAGCAAAGTCAGCAGTAATCAGCATGATCAGGAATCGTCAGCAAAGTCAGCAGTGTGAGGTGCAGTTGGAACTATTCTTGAGTTGAAAGGCGTTAACGAGACTGACTGGTAATGGTGGGGAGGAGAGTTGGCAGGGGAGAGGGGAGAGGGGAGAGGGAGGAGGAGGAGTGGAAGGGAGAGGGTAGAGGTATTGGGGTAGAGAGGGGGTGGGGGAAAAGGAGTAACAGGGAGAAGGGAGAGGGGGAAAGTAGGTGCATGGGAGAGGAGGAGGAAATGGGAAAAAGGAAGGAGAAAAAGGAGGGAAAGAGGGAAGCAGAGTAGTGGTAGTGAAGGTGGTGGTTTAGAAAGGAAAATAGGAAGAGGAGATAAAGAGGGGAAAAAGAAGATTTTTGGGATGGGAGGATGAAAAGAAAGAGAGGTGCAGTGGGTTCAATGATTGTGAAGGAAGGGAGAGGAAAGAGGAATTAAGAAGAGAGTGTTAGTAAAGAGATGAGAAGGCGAGGAAAATGATGAGGTCTGAGGCTGAAAGCTGAAAGGTTATAAGGAGAGAGAGAGAGAGAGAGAGAGAGAGAGAGAGAGAGAGAGATGAGAGAGAGAGAGAGAGAGAGAGAGAGAGAGAGAGTTAAGGGATATAAGGGGATGTTTCTCTATAGTTGGTGAATTGGAAGGCTACCGATTCCTCCTAACCATACAATAAAACAGACAAACGCCCTCAGTGGTACTAATATAGAGCATCTGTCTCATGGCATAGATTGGAGGAATAAAATAAACTCTCAATTCACCAACAAAAGGAGTAGCGTATCGGTTATAGGAGTAAAAAACTTCGTATTTTCTGTACTGAGGCTCGTGTATAATAAGATGATGATGATGATGATGATTAGAGTACACCATAATTATGGCCGTGTGTGTAGTGTACCGTGCACGTGTTTCCTTTGTTGTGTACTGTCGCTCACAAACAACCGGACTCCTGCATGTTTGATAATGCAATATTGATAATCAGCCTGGTACACTCTCAATCCAAAAAAAAATATATATATGTATCCAGGCTTGCTTCGAATAGCATGTATAGAGTATTAAGCGACGATCTCTTGCAAATAGGAAACGGGACAAGCAAGCGCTGTAATAATTGGTTCACAAGTATATCAAATGATTCCAAACGTCAACAAGACCTGGATACAAATTTCGGAAAGCGAGTGTACAGTACAGTACCGTAATGAAATCATATGAGGTCAGTCGTGTGGTTGAATGAAGCCCCTGTCAACACCCTATTATTAAAAAATACTACACAGATAAAACCTATATAGGGTACAGTTACGAGCACTAGTAAGTAGGCTATACAGATTTAGTTGAAGCTTTGAACAGTCCAATTCACCAATGATGATTATAATTCCAATGGGAGACCTTATAGTCTATTTGTTTATTGTCTCTGCATGGGTATTCGAAGCATGACACCTGGATACTTATTACTACTCGTGACTGTATACTGTAATTGACACACATCCTCACACCACACCTCAAAAAAAACCACTCATCCACAGACTACCTACATACACTACCAGGCTACTCACTACTTTCCTTGTCCTTGTCCATGTCGTGGAGAAGCTGGAAACATGACATGATGCCCTAAACTAAAAAAAAAACATCTCAAGTAATACACAAACCACCACTACCACAACCACAGAAACTAAAAGAAAAAAAACCCATCTCAAGTAATACACGAACCACAAACCACCACCACAACCATCACAGAAACTAAAAGAAAAAAACCCATCTCAAGTAATACACAAACCACCACCACTACCACCACAGAAACTAAA
>JAWZYT010000236.1:25000-110000 GCA_034508575.1 Petrolisthes manimaculis | reverse complement strand
CGGTTTTTTTTCTATTTCTATTTTTTCCTTTCTATTTCTTTCTTTTTATTTATTTTCTTTTCTATTCCTATTCATTGTTTTGTTTTATTTGCAGTGAGAGAGAGAGAGAGGTTCTTTGTATATTAGAGCGAAAAAGAGAGAGAAAAGGTGAGTGTGTGTGTGTGTGTGAGAGAGAGAGAGAGAGAGAAAGAGAGAGGCGTTGTTTTTGAGAGTGACAGACAGAAATGGGCTAGCAGGTCTCCAAAAATTTAACGGGGCAAGGAGACGACATTGTTTTGTGGACAGAGACCAGAATGCTTGAAGATGTGTACGAGTGTTTGTGTGTGTGTGTGTGTGTGTGTGTGTGTGTGTGTGTGTGTGTGTGTGTGTGTGTGTGTGTGTGTGTGTGTGTGTGTGTGTTTGTGTGTGTGTGTTTGTGTGTGTGAGGAAGAGAGAAAGAGTTTTTTATTTTTCTGTGTGTGTGTATGATGTGTGTATGTAAGGAAGAGAGGGGAGAGAAAGGGTTTTGTATGTGTGTGTGTGAGGGAGAGAGAGAGGAATATTATGTGTGTGTGTGTGTGTTACTGAATGAGAATGGAATAGTTTTGTGTGTGTGTGTGTGAGTGTATGGCATGATTTAGTTTTATTTTACAAATGCTTTCTCAAAACTATTTTTTGTCCATGCATTATCCTTGGAATATTCATTACTATTTAGTTTGCTTTGATTTTTTCAGTATTATTCATTACTTTTCATTTCTCTAGCATTATTCTGCTTTTATTTAAACATTATTTTGGTATTATTCATTCATTATTATTCATTTGACATGATTTTGGGATTATTCATAGTCTTCATCACTATTCATTATTCTAGAAATACTTAGGGTGTATTCTGTAACAACGACACTACCACGTAACCTTTCCTAATTCTCCCTCCTTCCTTCCCCACAAACACAACCTACACACCTAACCTAATCTAACCTAACCTTTCCTTCCTTCCCTCCATCCCTAACCTTTCCCTCCTTCCCTAACCTTTCCCTCCTTCCTTTCCTTCCTTCCTTCCCTCCCTAACCTATCCCTCCTTCCTTCCTTCCCTCCCTAACCTTTCCTTCCTTCCTTCCCTCCCTAACCTTTCCTCCTTCCTTTCCTTCCCTCCCTAAACACAAATTACACAATCTAACCTAACCTAACCTCCAATCATCCCAACAGGTCTACGACTCGACACAGGGGCCCTCCACCGCAACATATCATCCCGTGAGCCGCTCTTCCTACTGACAGCCCTGAGACCCGGCCTGGCTTTCCTCATGGTCACCTACGCTGCCAACGCCAAGGGGAGAAGTAATGTGTTCAAGCTGGAGACGTTTACACTCAAGGTGGCTGAGAAACGAACTGGTGAGAGAATCTTTGGGGATCCATTTTGTAGGTTACTTGTGTGTGTGTGGGGGGGGGGAGGGGAGATTTTGTTAGGTGATGTGTGATGTGATTTGTTTTTATATATTTTTTTATTCTTTCTCTTTCTCACACATACATACACACATTTATTTCTGTTTATCTGTTTGTCTGTCTAATATATATATTTACCTCTAGTATTGTTCAAACCCCAAACACCTGCTGAAGTTTATCATAGTACCTCATATAATAACAGAAAAGCATGTAGAGTTGATCATAGAAAACTCCTTCCTTCCAGGGTGGGCTAACTCAAGCTATAAAGTGTGTGTGTATTATTTATTATTATGTTTCTTATATCCTGGGAAAGAGTAGGAAGGCTTATGAAAATATTGAGTATAATATATAAATGATTTTTTGGCATATCCGCACACAGACACACACACACACGACTTTTAAACCAGGCATCTCTTCATACACACACACACACACACACCTTATAAACGTCACATACACAAACATACACACATGACATATAAAACAAGCATTTACATACACACACACACACACACACGACTTATAAACCTCACACACACAAACACATACACACACCTTATAAACCTCACACACAAACACATACACACACCTTATAAACCTCACACACACAAACACATACACACACACACACACGACTTATAAACCTCACACACACAAACACAAACACATACACACACCTTATAAACCTCACACACACACACAGACACACACAGACACATACACACACACACGACTAACTTATAAACCGAGGGACTAAAACACGAGAAAATCACCATGTCGGGTACTTGGGTGACAGATGGGTGGGACGTTAAAGTGGAAGATTTTCTCGGTGGGGAATTTTTATGGGACCATCAGTATCCATTAACGAGCCATATAACATACAGCTGAAGGAAGGCATTTACAGCCAGTGAGGTGAGGTTGGGTTGGGTAAGTGAGGTTAGGTTAGGGTTAAGTGAGGTTAGGTTAGGTTAGATCAGGTTGGGTTAAGTAAGGTTTGATTTGGTTAGGTTAGGTTGAATTAGGTCAGGTTAGGTTAGGTTGCAAGGTTAGGTTAGGTTAGGTGCGGATACGTTCGGTTCGGTTAGGTTAATTAAGGCAGGTCACTATGTAATATACCAGTCAGTTCACCTTATATATGCCAATCAGTTCACCTTATATATTATTATGCCAATCAGTCCCCCCAAGAGGAAAATAATAACTTGAGCATCTTATCCACTCTAAAATTTATACAGTCAATAAATTAATTATAAAGTAAACTAAGCTGGGTGTTACTTCTGGTATATTTTTCACCATGTCCCTTTTCTCGTTTGCCATGGGTGTTACTTCTGGTATATTTTTCACCATGTCCCTTTTCTCGTTTGCCATGGGTGTTACTTCTGGTATATTTTTCAGCGAGTCCCTTTTCGTTTGCCAGGTCCGCCGGCGCTGTTGGAGTTCACACCTTTCCTTGGCATCGTGTTGGGGGTCGTCCTGGTTATATTCCTGGTCGTCATCGTCATCATCGTCGTCTTCAAGTGCCGCAATGTCCAGCCCAGTCGTCGTCAGGAGGGTGGAGGGGCCGGGGGCGTGGTGGTGGGTGGGGGAGGCGTTGTGGTGGGGGCAGGCGCTGGAGGAGGTGGTGGTGGTGGCGGAGGAGGACTTGGAGGAGGAGGTGTAGGTGCAGGAGGAGGCGACGACTACAAGGGTGACCTCCTGGAGAGTAAACCCCTGAGGTCGAGGGATGGAGGTCAGGGCAATGGTGAAATAGAAGATAATGACCCTGACCTCATACCTCATAACAAGGCTGGTGAGTGGGTGGCTGAGTGGATGGCTGAGTGGGTGGCTGAGTGGATGGCTGAGTGGGTGGGTGGCTGAGTGGATGGGTGAGTGGATGGGTGAGATGGTTGATGAGTTGGTAAATGAGTGGGTTAGTTGGTGAGTGGGTAGCTGAGTGGGTAGCTGAGTGGATGGGTGAGATGGTGAGTGGGTGGGTGAGTGAGTGGATCAGTTGATTGGTTGGCGGGTGAGTTGGTGAGTTGGTTGATGAGTTGGTAAATGAGTGGGTTAGTTGGTGAGTGGGTGGCTGAGTAGGTGAGTGGTTGGTTGATGGTTGGGTGCGTTGATTGGTGAGTGGGTGGGTAAGTTGGTGAGTGGGTGAGTTGGATGGTTGGTGGGTGAATTAGTTGATAAATATATACTGTACATATACCTATTTACAACATCGTATATTATAGGTGCACGCTATATTTAAGTTTTCATCTGTGTTTGTTTACATGTGGTTTGAGTACGTGTATATATATAAAGTGTGTGTTGATGGTGGATTGGTTTACTTTTGTGTGTCCCTCCTCCCCCAACCACAGAGCTGATGCAGTCCTACCCACACTACGAAGCCATTGAACGTGGAGGCCCCAGTCATCCTCAACATCAACGACAACAACAACAACAACAGCCACAACAACAAACACAACCCCAGTTTCCCGCCACGTTCGACCACGTTCCCGCCATCCGTCAGTCCCCGCTGCAGGTAAGACAAAGTAGAGGGTCGGTGTGTACAGTCGGCGGCAAAATTCCTGTCGTCTCACTTACTTCACGCAATGTTGATAGACTCGAGATTATTAGGTGTAGAAAACGTGCGTATTTCTCGAGTCCATGAATTTTGTTGTGTGTCTTGTTGAAGCAGGTGAGGCGACAAGACTTCTGCCGCAGACTGTACTGTAATAAGTGTTATGTTGTGTTGGACGATGACGATGACTGTAATTATGAAGACTGTAATGACGAATAATATAATGACGATTATTGTAATGACGATGACTGTAATTATGATAACTGTAATGACTATGAACGTATTGACGATGACTGTAACCTAGCTACGATAAACGTAATGATGTAGCCATAGATTATACTTTAAAAATTGTAGAACCTTTGCATCGTCATTACATTATCGTCAAAAGTCACTGTACTAGCTAAAAGACAGACGATGGACGACGATGGTGCAGTATTACTATGGCTCTACACGGATTAGTAACGGAGCCATACATACATACATACATACATACATAAATACATACATACATACAATCTATCAAAGAAAAAAACTCGTGTCGTGAAATCTGACGAAAATAATATGGTAGAGGGTTAAACATACTGCACACGAACGTTACTGTGATGGGGTTGGTGTTCATTATGTTTCTCAAATTATATTAGATCAATCATTGGACGAGACAGCGACACGAGTTTTGTCTTTGATAGTACGATTGGCCACAGAAATTCTTACACAGGATACATGGAAAGAGAGGTCATTATTCTGGAAGTACTGCAATGAATGGTCTACCACATGTGACTCAGTGATTACCAAAACAATAAACCTAATAATAAAGTTGCATTGCAGTTACGTAGTCTTATATTTTTTATATATTGCAAACCCTCGAAAACAACAAACCAAATAATATTGTTGTATCTTATTGTAGTTACATAGTCTTACATTTTCTATAAGTTGTGAAACCTCGAAAACAACAAACCAAATAATAATAATAATAATATTGCATTACCGTTTCGTAGTCTTACATTCACTATGATGCTAACCTTCGAAAACAACAAACCTAGTAATTATCTGTGTTGTATTTAGGTTACGTAGCCTTACATTCTCCCTATATATAGCAAACCCTCTAACTAAAACAACAGCGTGTATATGAATTGTTGTGGCCAAAAGTACCAGACATTATCACCAATCAACCCCCTTTATGCCATGACCTTATATTCTGGACCGTTTTCAAAGTATATTAATCCATCTTTAATAAACTGTACTGTACGTGTGTTCTTGCCTTGGCTTGTAGATGTAAATATTATGCTTCTTAAATTAATCGTATACCCTTTATTTACCCACTCCCATGCACACTATAGCTTATGCTGCTTGTGTTTGTGTTTGTTTGTTTTTGTTTGCTTGCTTTCTGTTAGCATTTGGGAATATTAGAACACTTTTGGTAAATCTGGAGAAACTGATTCCTCTGTTTTAAACTATTCCAAGCAACAGATCACCATTATTTTTGTTTTATCTGGTCATTTTGTTGTTGCCAGATATATTTATTTACTTTGGAGGAATCATGGTGCTCTAATGTACATACCAAAAGTGTATTATTACCCTCTTAATTAAGGACTCCCGTAATGTAGTCAGAAAATTGGAGGTTAATGAGTCCTTCAAATATTGCCACGAAACACCACCCATATTGAAGGAGCTTGTTTCGTGGTATAGTCAGGAGGAATCAGAAGCCACCAAGTCTCATACACAATCACAGGGTCCTTAAAACTGGTGATTGGGAGGGGGGGAGTCGTTCCAAGGTAGAATATACAGTAATTATACCTGGTGGGATGTGAAGTGGGATTAATTTTTTTTTTTTTTTTTTTTTTTTTTTTTTTTTTTTGTGTGTGTGTGTAAGTGTGTGTGTGTGTGTGTGTGTGTGTGTGAGTGTTTGAGTGTTCCTATACATACATGAGTGTGTGTGTGTGTGTGTGTGTGTGTGTGTGTGTGTGTGTGTGTGTGTGTGTGTGTGTGTGTGTATATATGTGTGTGTTGCCATTAGTTATGATTATAATTATGCAGTGGGGGAAAAATGTTCAGCTGGTGATCACGATTCTGACCAACTTCGTCCAGATGGTTGGTATGATGACCACCACCACCACCACCACATTATATTACCCTGTATTACCAACTTCTGTCCAACATTGCCACAAAACTCTAATAGCCACCCAACCAGTGAAACAATTATGGCTTCTTCGTTTTTTTTTTTTCTTTTTTTTTTGGGGGGAGGGGGGTATTTTCTCCATTCATTCTTTCTTTTCTTTTCTCTCTAGAAATAGAGAGAAAAGGAAAATAAAGAGAGAATAATAATATTAATAATAATATTAATAATAATAATAATGATAATAATAATAATGGCCAAAGATACGTAGAAATTAAGATAGAATTAAATATAATGTTCTTATTTTCTTGACAAGCGTTTTCTTTGGTATAAAATATCGATATAATTATTATATTAATATATTTATTATGCCAGGGAAAACGTCTATCAGAAAAAAAAAATAACATTATATTTTCTTATATTATCTATTCTATTCAAATTTCTAAGTGTCTGTGGATATTGATTGAGAAGAGATGATTTTAGTTGGTGAATTGGAAGGTCTCTGATTCCTCCATATTATACCACGAAACAACACATCCCTTGTTAATACCAATATTGTCTGTTGTTTTGTGGCATAGTTAGGAGGAATCAGAAGCCTCCAATTATTATTCTCATACACGATCATAATAATTTATATAGGGTCCTAGATTTTGCTACACTGGAGTGCTTTGATTCCTCCAAATGTTGCCAGGAAACAGGACCAGATGATTGAAAAGTAATGGTGTTTTGTTGTATGGAATAGTTTGGAGGACATCATTTGCTCCATTTGGGATTTTTGTAACTGTATTGTTGTTTGGTGTTAGTCAGGATGAAGGGGAAGGGATATAGTAGAGTGACTGAACTATCAACACCTTGTCTCTCTCTCTCTCTCTCTCTCTCTCTCTCTCTCTCTCTCTCTCTCTCTCTCTCATACTTCTCTTTTTTCCCACCTCTCTCCGTTTCCACTCCTCTCTCTCTCACCCTCTCCACTCCTCTCTCTCTCACCCTATCCACTCACTCTTCCACACTCACTCTCTCACTCACCCACACTCACTCTCTCACTCTCCCACACTCACTCTCTCACCCTATCCACTCCTCTCACTCACTCTCACTCTCTCACACTCACTCTCCCACACTCACTCTCTCACCCTCTCCACTCCTCTCCCTGCAGGCTCGCATACTTCCCTCCCTATACACCCAAGGTTAGTGTATTAGACGTGAGTTGGGAATGTATGAATGTATGTATGTATGAATGCCATGTATGTATGTATGAATGTTATGTATGTATGTATGCCATGTATGTATGTATGTATGTATGCCATGTATGTGTGAATGTATGTATGTTATGTATGAATGTATGTTATGTATGTATGTATGTATGTATGTATTGGTTCTGTCTGTCTTTGGTCGTTGTGTGGATGATTTGGCTAATTCAACAGAGAGAGAGAGAGAGAGAGAGAGAGAGAGAGAGAGAGAGAGAGAGAGAGAGAGAGAGACTTGAACGTCGGTTTATTATCTATTTATAATTTTTCATCTACTTATTTATTTGTTTATGTATTTTTTTTTTTTTTTTTGACCAGTTGTTGGCATGAATCGTTAAAATAAGGCGATTTTAATAAGTTTCTCCAGGATAATTGTTAAGGCCTCAGATTTCTCCAAGTTAAACCAGGACACAGTGTATTGTAGCCTTCAGTATACGAGTAGGCATAAATATGTTTTGCTGCCCAGTTTGGAGGAAAGTATATGTGTAGTAGTAGTAGTAGCAGCAGCAGCAGCCTTCCTTCCAGTCTGTCAAAGGCCCCGTTGAAAAAATGAAAACAAATGCATGGAAGAAATAAATTATGTAGTATTAGCTTTCCTTCCATTTTGCCCATATACCATACCACCTAAGACCCCGTAAAAAAAAATGAAAACAAATGCTTGGAAGAAATAAATAATGTAGTAGTCGCCTTTTTTTCATTTTGCCCACATACCACCGAAGGCCCCGTTAAAAACTTGAAAACAAATGCACGTACAACCCAAGCCTAGACACGTGGTTTGTCCTGTGGGCCGTATTCAAGACCATGCATGGTGTATACGATGGCGTTGTACAGATACGATGACTCCATAGACAAACAACAGGACCATCGTACTGCTATACCACGCCATCGTATGCACCACAGTGATTCTTGCATACCTCCCTGTACCTCACTAATTTCTACATTCTCTCTTCTTCTATGTTTATCAATTTTATATTTTGGTGTAAAAATTATTCGTGTTGTTTGTTTGCCTGTGTTAATAATATATTGTGTGTTTGGTTGTGTTTATAATGGATTGTGTTTGGTTGTGTTTATAATAGATTGTGTTTGGTTGTGTCTATAATGGATTGTGTTTGGTTGTGTTTATAATAGATTGTGTTTGGTTGTGTCTATAATAGATTGTGTTTGGTTGTGTTTATAATAGATTGTGTTTGGTTGTGTTCATCGTTTATTTTAGCTGTGATTAATAATTTTGTATCTTGATGCATATTATAAATTATTCGTATTGTTTGTGTTTACTTGTGTTTATAATAGATAGATTATGTTAGCCTGTTTTTTTTTTGTTTTTTTTTGTAGAATTACTGGTGTTTGTGCTTTGCATGTATACTACCTGTGTTTGTTTGTTTGTTGGTGTTTTTATACTTGCTTGTTTGTACGTACCCACTCCTAGCTATGTGTCTTTCAGTGTGTGTATCGTAATGTTGTTATTGTTGTTGTTGTTGTTGTTGTTGTTGTTGTTGTTGTTTGTGTTTGTTTGCATGTTTGGAAGATTCAGTAGTACTCCGAATCACCAAAACCAAAATGAAAAAGTTCTCCCTTTATATAATTAATTGCATGTTTGGTAATTATGATTGTCTATCCAGCTTCATGTATGTATTCTTAATTAATTTCTTATTTTTATATTACTACAAAAATACCTTACGTACGATCAGTAAAAAGAGTATTGGAACTCCCTATGGATAAATATAGTTAATTAAAATCAATGTAAGGGTGGATCCAATATTTTTTTTTCCGACAGTACATAGTCATAATTTGAGTAAAAAAAAAAAAAAAAAAAAAAAAAAAAAAAAAAAAAAAACATATATAACGCTAATGATTCCTCCAGATACTGCCACAAAACAAACAAGTGACTTATGTGTTACTTGGTACTAATTGGAGATCTGTTTTGTGGTATAGAATGTAGGAATTGGTAGCCTTCTAATATATCATAAGTCAATCTCCCTTTAATTAATAGTATAAATATAGTAGTGTTCTATAGAGTTACATAAGTAATTACATTAATAAGTTAATTAAGTAGTTAAGTAATTAATAAGTTAAAATTAATATGATTGGATTTTCTCCATTTATTATAATAATTTTGCCTGGATTTTATTAATGTACTTTCATGTTTTCTGTCATATTTTCTTCCATTATATTTTTTTCTGAATATTTTTTGTGTTTTGTCCTATTTTCTCCTATGTTGTCCTATAATTAGTGTATTGTCATCAGCAGGCCACGAAAAATATAATTAATGGTTAGTGTTTTGTTCAGTCAACTTTTGTTTATGTTCTGTTTTATGTTATATTGAACTGATGACCCTGTTCTGTTTTGTTCTGCTGTATTCGGTTCTTCTGAGTTTGAAAAGCAGGCACCAAAGGAAAATGGTGTTCATGTGATATATTGTTTTGTTTCGCTTTTAGAATACAGTAGTAGTGATGTAAACCCATCAACAGAAGCGATGTCGCCTCATGCATCACTTCATAAGGGAAAATAATAAAGAGTTGGGGACACCGCTTTTGTGGCTGGTGATACATATACCCACCAACAGAAGCGATGTCGCCTCCTGTATCGCATCTTAAGGGACAATATTAAAGAGTTGGCGACACCGCTTTTGTTGGCGGCTATACTGTACTTACCAACTTATGGCACCTTATGGTACATGTTTGTCCTCACAGCAATGGTATTATTTGCAGCGTAACCCCGTTGGCCCAGGAGGTGAGGTGAACTATGTGGAGCGACCCCTGTCCACCTCCTCCCCTCCATGTGGCGGCGGCGGCGGCGGCGGGGGTGGAGGCGGCTACATGGGCTCCAACACCACTACCACCACTGACCCCCACAACCTCTACGACCACAGAAGGAGCCTCTCAATCAACCCCCCGCCCCCTGCCCCTGACGACTCGACCACTGGCCCCATGAGTATGTACGCCACAATGGGATACCAGAGGGGCAGCAACAACATAATAGGCAGTGGTGTTGGTGTTGGTGTTGGCGTTGGTGTTGGGGCAGGTATGGGTCCAACTAGTCAGGGTCTTGGTATCCATCACCACTCTAGCAACCCTAATCTGTACTCCATGTGGGACTACCGGCGCGGCGTCACCTCCACTACTCTGATGAACCCCAGTCTGTACGCCACGCTGCCCAACCGTAGGGACAATCACTCCTCCTTCGCCTCCAGCATGAGTGTCAGTAATATGAACAATAACAACAACGGGTCTCCGCCAGGGTTTAGGGACTTCAGAAGGAGTTTGGTGACTCCCCTGATCAGGAGACCCAATGAGAGTGTAGTGTGAAAGACAATTAACAAGCCAACCAACCAACCATCTAACAAACTAACTAACTAACTAACCGAACAATAGAACAGGAGACCCAATTAGAGTGTGGTGTGAAAGACAATCAACAAACTAACCAACCAACCAATTAACTAACCAGACAACACAACAAGTGAGCCAATGAGAGTGTGGTGTGAAAGACAATCAACAAACCATCCAAACAACCAAACAACAACAGAAGTGAACCAATGAGAGTGTGGTGTGATAGACAACCAGCAAACCAAACAAACAAACAACAAATCGAGTGACCCAATGAGTGTGGTTTGAAAGATAATTAACCAACAAACCACAAACAAACAACAAATCGAGTAAACGAATGAGAGTGTGGTGTGATAGACAACCAAGCAAACAACAAACAGATCAAATGAGTGACGAGGTAAGCAAAGGGGCAACTTTAACTTCAACAATTTGATATTCTCTTGTTAGAATATTGGAAGGCTACCGATTCCTCCAAACTGCACCAAGAACCAGATACCCCCATTGGTAACACTGAGGTTGTCTGTTTCCTGGCATATGTTGGAGGAATCAGTAGCCCTCCAAATTACCAACAAAAAATTCTCCCCTTAAACTGAAAAAAAACAATAGCCTCATAAGTGTCATTCATTGGGCTATGTGTAAACAAAATAAAAATAAAATAATGAATGGGTTTTAGTCGGTGTTGATGATTGTGTAGTGATTCATACGATGGCTTCACAGACACTATATGCATGGAGTCATCGTATGTGTTGTCATTGTTGTTTCTGCCATGAGATGTCTTGTATGCATGACTCATTTTGATGTGGTGTTATAGGAGTATTAAAATGATAAAAAAAAATCATAATGCCTGGTAATAGTTATGGTCAGTGAAGTGCACAAAAACTCACTTTCCTCTCCTGTTCTGAAAAGCGAGAGAGACAGTGTTGATGGTTCACCTTAATTAAGTGATAAATAAACAAGACATTGAAGGAACTCCGTTGTTGTGTTACTAAGACGGGACCTTTTTATATGGTAATGATAACTGTTGAAACATATCCAGCCATTTACTGAATTAAGGAACCCTGTGGTGATTGTGTATGAAACCTGGTGGCTTCTGATTCCTCCTGACTATGCCACGAAACAAGCTCCAATCCTTTAATGTAGGTATGTGTGTGTGTGTTTCGTGGCCATGTTTGAAGGACTCCCTAACCTCCAAATTTCTGACTACATCACGCGGGTCCTTAAGTAAGAAGAATTACAAAGGACTTCCATTTCCCTCAGTGCTACTGTGAGATTGTGGGTGTTTACATACATACATATGTGTCATTAACTGAACTTATCTATCTATCTATCTATCTATCTATCTATCTATCTATCTATCTATCTATCTATATATATATATATATATATATATATATATATATATATATATATATATATATATATATATATATATATATATATATATATATATATATATATATATAACACTTGTTGACACAGTGATTGGGATGGTAAACTGAGTAGCGTTCCTCTGTATATATACCCAAGAAAAACAAACTATCGGGAAAATAGTGTACATATGTTGATGTTTAAGTGTACAAAGATGTTTTTCAGTGTATTATAAACATACCAAGGTCAAGAATTACTGCTGCTACTGCTGTTGTCGATCTTTAATTAAGTGTCCTGTGATGAAAATTGGAGGCTTTTGATTCCTTCTGACTATGCCACAAAACAAGCTAGCTCCTTCTAAATAGGCAGCCTACCTTAGTGTTTCGTGGCAATATTTGAAGGACTCTTTTGCCTCCAGTTTTTTTTACTACAACACAGGGTCCCTTAAGGAAAAATTCTCTTTCTGGTGAATTGGAAGATCTGGGATTCCTCCAAACTATGCCAGGAAACAGACTACCTTAGTTACTTTGGTGAGGGATCTGTTTCGAAGCATCGTCTGGAGGAATCAGTAGTCCTCCAATTCATCAGAAAAAGAATCTCGCTTTAAACTAATAAGAATAATTTAAAATAAATTCTTGACTGCTGCTAACTGACATTGTCCAACCAGAAAAACAAACATTTCCTACATTTGTAAAGTCTCTCAGCAAAATGACCCAGACTTTATTAATTTTCCAGTGTTTCGTTTTATCATTAGAATGTAAAAAGTCTAGTAGATCAATTTTTCACACTGTAGCCTCTATAGGAAAGAGATGTTGTGTTGAGGGTCAATATCAACCGAGGGGAGTGTACGTACATTACATGGCCACGAAAATAATCCCTCCTTCCACAACACATTAAAGAAAAGACAAACATAATTAAAGGAGCCTGTGTGCTATAGTCAGAAAATTGGAGGTACAGATGAGTCTTTCAAATATTACCACGAAACACACACACCTATATGGAAGGTGCTTGTTTCGTGACATGGTGAAGAGGAATCAGAAGCCTCCAATTTTCATACACGATCACAGGGTCCTAAATCAAGGGGGTACTGGTAATTCACTTGTGATACAATGGAGTGCCATGATTCCTCCAAAGTATGCCAGGAAATAAGAAGACCAGATTAACAAATATAATGGTGGCGTGTTGCTTGGAATAGTTTGGAGGAATCAGTTGCTCCAGATTTATCAACACTGCACTTCCACCTAAAGGGGAGATTCTCTTTTTGGTAAATTTGGAGGACTACTGCTTCCTCCTAACTATACCAGAAAACAGAAGACACCTGCCATGGTACTAATATGGGATATGTCTGTTTCGTGGCATAGTTTGGAGTAATCGGTAGCCTTCCAATTTACCAACAAGAGAATCTCCCCTAATTAAGGACCCCGTGATCGTGTATATGAAATTTGGAGGCTTCTGATTCCTCCTGACCATGCCATGAAACAAACAACCACCTTCCATATAGGTGTGTGTGTGTTTCGTGACAATATTTGAAGGACTCACTTATCTCCAATTTTCTTACCACAGCACAGGGTCCATTATATAATTTTGGAGCAACTGATTCCTCCAAACTAATCCAAGCAACACACCACCATTATATTTGTTAATCTGGTCCTGTTTCCTGGCGTACTTTGGAGGATTTTTTGTTTCAAGGTGCTCCAATGTACCAAAAGTGTATTCTCTCCCCTTATCTTAGGACTGAGTGTGTTGGTGTGTGTAATCTGAGTGTGTAGCATGTGTAATCTGAGTGTGAATGTGTAATCTGAGTGTGAATGTGTAATCTGAGTGAGTAATCTGAATGTGTAATCTGAGAGTATAATCTGAGTGAGTGATCTGAGTGTGTTAGAAATTATATGGAAGAATAGACAATGTGATAACGATAAATGTAAAAATGATCTATGAGGGGTTGAATTGACATATGTTTCTTGATGTTATTTATTGTTAATTATATTTACAATGGAATGTATAGAACTGTGCTTGTAGTGGTCTGTTCATGCCCTTATCAGTGCATGTGAGGATTTTGGAGTGTCGGGTTTCTCGCCGTGGTAGTGGGAGGCAAGGGGGAAGCATCTCACGGTGTCTAGTGTTGTACAGCAGTTGTTCGCTGAATCACTTTAAGATGTTAAGGTGTGTACTTTCCAGGGAGGTAATTTGTAGGGTGTTTAGGGCTTCTTTGTAGGTGGTATAACGGTTGCCCAGTATGATACGGCAGGCTCTTTTCTGTATCCTCTCAAGTTGTTTTTTACTGGGTGTTATTGATGGATGGAGACCAACTTGGGGCGGCATACGTTAGCTTGGGGAGAACAAACATTGGTATATACCCCTCAGCTCACACTTTGGTGTGCCTAGGGATTTGAGCCTTCTTATCATATAGAGGCGATAAGAGGTTGACTGGGTGATGGTGGTGATGTGCTGCTTCCAGTCCAATTTGTTGTTTATTATAATCCCCAGGAGTTTGGTTACCTCCACAACCTGGAGTGTGTATGTGTGTGTGTGAAGGAGTGAGAGAGAGGACAGGGACAGGTGTGTGTGTGTGTGGAGGGGTGAGGGACAATGTGTGCATGTGTGTGTGTGTGTGGAGTGAGAGACAATGTGTGTGTGTGTGTGGAGGGGTGAGAGACAATGTATATGTGTGTGTGTGTGTGTGTGTGTAGGTGTGTGTGTGTGTGTGTGTGTGTGTTTGTGTTTGTGTGGGGAGGGGTGAGGGACAATGTGTGTGTGTGAAGGAAGGGAGGTGGCCAAGTTAACTGTTGTTGTTGTAATGGGACATCAAGGGACAACGTGCCTTCGAGTACATGTAAACTATAACTGGAATATTTGTTTTGATGGTTTTTCCTCTGGTGTGACCTCGGTACATAAAAATAAATAAATATTTCTACTGTAACGGTGTTGTATTTTTTATTTACTTATCAACCTCGTGATGTTTGTTGGATCTAAAATTGAGCTGATAATTATAGTGTGTGTGTGTATGTGAGTGTGTGTGTATTCAGTGCAATCTAAATCTATATATATATATAAAACACTCCGTCCGTCTGTCTGTCTATTTAGTCGTTATGTACGGCCGCATCGTTTGACCTAGAGTAAAAAGTATTGCGCCATTTTGATCGATGAAGCCTGGGAAGCGTCCTCAGCCTACATTTTTTTTTTTAATGACCAATGGGGAGGTTGAGGGGGTTCGATCCCAGTACCCCTGCAGCCCAAGCCAAAGGCTGTTACCAATTCGCCACTCGGGCCTTGCTATTTAATCGTGGCTGTTACAATGCCACCTTCTGCTGTAGTTGCGTCATGGATAACTTTAGTGGTTGTAAATCTGGCATGGTTTCTCTAGGTGACCAGCAACCACACCTGATAATGAACTCCTCCCACCCTCCTAATAAATTCACATAAAAATAATTAGAGGAAATTTATTGACAAAACCACATGTAGGATGTTAATATTAAATAAACTATAGATATAGTTTGTAATGGTTGTGGGATATAAATTACGGAAGTGAGTTCGTATATAAGAAACTGAAACAGTGAAACAGTATAACTCGTTGGGTAGCATAACGAGTGAGGGAGGGAGGGAGTCACTGGGAGTGACGTCATAGGTAGGCCTAGTGACGGCTGGTGTTCTTGGTCTGCCGGCAAGAAGGACAGTCAGAGGGTAGAGGTGATAGCAAGGAGTGCTCACCACATGGAGTTATAATGAAGATAAGTGGACAGTGAGTTTTGATACAGAGAACGATATGAAGACCTGGCCAGGCAGAATATGTGATCATAGTATCCACTGATAATGAATTAAGACTTGACAATATAAGCAAGAAGAGAAACAGTAAACTGGTGAGTACAAAAACAAGTGAAAAAACAAAGGATATTCACCCGGACAACGTCTGTTATCGCTGCTCGTAATACATAAATTATTATTTGCTTACTCGATCGTGTCAAATTGAGGAGGGAAATCATAATGATAATAATATATATATATATATATATATATATATATATATATATATATATATATATATATATATATATATATATATATATATATATATATACTTACCAGGCATTTATCTCCATGCTGGAGGTAGCCTTTTGCTAGGGAAATCTTACAGGAGAGGGGTTCCTGTGCCCCTCGCCCCTCGGCCATTGCACCGTAATGAGAGAGAGAGAGAGAGAGAGAGAGAGAGAGAGACCTGGTCTATTTCATCTTTTGACCACTAATAGATAGCTATCGTTAATTTTAGGGGAGATTTTCATGTTGGTAAATTGGAAGGCTACTGACTGATTCCCCTGACTAGTAGGTGACAATTCTACAGTGGTTTGTTTTGGTTTGCAAGCACGTACCCTAACGAAAGAAAATTAAATGTGTAAATGACTCCTGAGTGTTGAATTATTTGATAAATTAGATTACTCCACTTTGAAACTGGTAATAATGGAACTACCTGACAGATGCTGTGGATATGGATAACTGAATTTGTTGGATATAAATAAAATTGACAAGTGTGGTTGGTTGAGGATGATCATAAAAAAAATCTGGAATCGGCCTTATTTTTTTTTTTCTTTTTTTTGTATATTTGAGTGCTTGATTCCTCTAAACTCTAAATTATGCCGAGAAAAAGGACCAGAAGAACAAACATAATGGCGTTTTGTTGCTTGTAATAATTTGGTGGATTCAGATGCTCCAAATTTACCAACACAACACTTCCCCCTTAATTAAGAATGGGAGAGATCTGAGGATATTGGGAAACCTAGAGCCGTCATCTGGACGTCAATCGGATACGAAGTTCGCTTGGGTGAAACCAAGCCAAAGCAAGCAGAGCTGTTCTGGTCGGACAAAAGGATTCGTCGATCCACCAAGTTGGACCCTGCTGCCAGCCACTGAAACTAAGACCAACCACGTATCCATCCAAGCTCGCCTCAGACCAGAGATTCGGGCAGCTTGGAAAGGATAGGGGAAGTATAGAAGTAAATATGGCGGCCATTAAAGATATGACAAGTAAGTTAATAGTATAATATACATGAATTGTAGGTGCAACAGGCTGTAAAATAGAGCGATAGCAACACAAATAAGGCTTTAAGTATAGCAATGGCAGATTAGAGCAGGTGTAGAGTTCCTATTAGTCTACCATTTCTACTAAAATAGTAGTTGTTAAAACCTGGAGAATCACGATAATGATATAAATTATTTATTATTATTTCTTTTTATGTTCTCGTATCTAATTTAACTTATATGAGATTATATGGATTGCTTAGGGGTTATGTGACCCATTCTTGATAATTATGTAATATTATTAAGGTGAAGGGAAGTATTGTACTTTATTGGAAATCGGTTCTTGGTAAAACTATAGAATCATGCCAACTTTTTCTGTTTTTAATCAATCTATACAGGAATGGATTATGACATTCACCGGTTCTGACTTAAACACAGTATCACTGTAGGATATAAGAGGTCCACCTTCATGTGTATTTCAAATGTGATTGCAGTAATTTAGTTCATAACGGTATTCAGTATCAATAACGACTTTGGTTCCGGTAAGTTGCCTGGTTAGATACACGTAATCTGCATCGGTCTTTATTTGATTAGTAGGTTAGGTCCGGGCAACTCAGGTAAAGAAACAGTCATCTGCTCACAATATGGAAAATAAAATTAAAACCAGAAAAAAATAGACATGCAATGTTTTAATTGTTAGGAAATTATAGGTGGACATTAATAAATGCAGACAGTTTATTCTCTTCCTTTCAGCTGTTTCCAACCATAGTAGTAGGATACTACATTATATCCCTCACTTCCAGGACAACATGTGTATACTGTGATAGACAATTCGATGACTCCAGTGATGCATGTAGATGTATGGAGTCCCAGTCAGCGGAAGCAAAGGTTATGGAGCCTCTGATTTTGTTAATATTTTTATTTTATTATTATTATTATTTTTTTTAATTAACTCTATTATTATTATTATTATAATTATTTTTATATTATTTTTTTATTTGATTTATTAATTTTTTTTCGTCGTCGTCGTCGCCGCCGCCGCAGCCGCCGCATGCCCCCGCCGCATCCGCCGCCCCGCTGCCGCCGCCGTCGCCGCCCCATCGCCGCCGCCGCTGCCGCCCCGCCGCAGCCGCTGTCACCTCGCCGCCGCCGCTGTCGCCCCACCGCCGCCCCGTCGCCGCCACTGCCCCGCCGCCCTGCAGCCGCAGCCGTTTTTTAATAATTAGTTTATTTTATTTATTTTTTTAATAATATATATATTTTTAATATTTTCTTTTATTAATATTTTTTATTTATCAATATTTTTTTTGTAATTAAGTTTTTTTTTTTTTTTTTTTTTTTTTTTTTTTTTTTTTTTTTTTTTTTTTCGCCGCCGCCGCTGTTTTCCTTTCATTTTCCTCTCTTATTCATGCTGCTTAATTCACTTGTCCTTATTGAGTGAAGCTCTATTTTAATTTTTTTTGTTTTACTTTTAGTACAAACCCCAACATTCTGGGGAACGCTGACACTAAAGGCTATGAAGTTATTTGATACATAGTGGGATATTGATATTAGTAAATGCATGGAAAAAAATGCAGAAATATCGTGAAAGAACGTTGCAGCAGACTTATAATAGCAGAGTCCTCCTTGAAAAATATACCACTTCTACTACTAATACTACTATCATTTTCTCTGGTCGTATTTTGGGGGAGATTGATATACTTTGATACCTTAGAAGAATATTAAGCCTTTTATTGGCAGAGGTAAGGTGGACCTCCACTCATTCCAGTACCGAGCAACTCCTCTCTTATTGACTCCTTGACGACTTCAGCTAGAGTATTTAGAAGTGGAGCTAACGTAGCCATAAGTTGGTGGCCGGTCAGGGATGCTGGCCATCCTTTTGTCGATTTGCAAACGAAAAGAAAAGGCCTAGTTAGGATTTACTTTGATATTCTGTATTGCCAATAATTCTTGCCGTGTCTGCTGTTCTTTATGGAAGAGGAAAGGAGAATTATCTGTTCTAGTTCCTGGAGTTTCTCGCGGATCTTGGTCGCTGCTGGATTGTACGTTGTGTTTTTCAGGTTACTTTTGAGGTTTGCTCTTTTCTTCATTAGCACTTTTCTGTCGTGAGGTATTTGGGATTTTTTCTTGTGCGTCCTTCTTGGAATGCATTTTAGGTATATTTTTTGGTATTTGTGGTCAAAGGTCTCGTGTATGTCATATATGCATGTACAGCCCTGCTGGCTGATAGTGCTGGACCAGCTGGGTCCAAGTAGTGTTGGACAGTGTAACACTCCAATTTTTGCATTTGTAACTATTTTATTTAAGTTGCCGTTTTATTCTTTGCTAAAGTTTTCGAAGAGAATGGGAGAGGGCAAAAATATGCACTGAGTACGTTATATTACCATATATGAATTAGTTATTTATGTTGTGATTATTTTTAGGAAGGTATGGTAAGATAAGAATTGTGTGTCAAGTTAATTTATAATTACCTCCATGTTTAGTTGAAAAGAATACAGTGAGTATGTTGGAGATAAATATATATATTTATGTATATGTGTCAATGAGGGAGAGGTGAGTGTTAAGTGTAAGAATTGTATGTCAAGTTAATTTATAATTACCTGTTTAGTTGAAAAGAGAATTGTAATTAATTATGCATTATTATTATTTTTCGAGGGCGATGATTGAATAGTTTTAAAATACGAGAGATGACTTGAATTCACGAAGGCACCTCAAGTTCTTATAATTAGGTGACGCGATGTTGAATGATTCATATTGAAGGGACTAAATGTAGAGTATTTCCCCTCTTTAATTTTCATAACTGTTCAATCCTTGTAAGCCTTATTTTTCCTATCACTTTTGATCAGCATATTGCATAAGGAATTTGGTGGGTTCCTCAGAATGCCGTTTAGCCTGGAAATTATCTCGGCATTTTTTTCTTCAATGGTATCTAGTGGTCTATATGTTATGGTTACAACCGAGTTTATAGATTTTATGTATAAGGCTAGCATCTCTGTGTGGTGACTGTGGTCATTGGAGAAATTGTGCAGTATTTCTGTTCCTGTTGCCAAGAACTCCACGAGTTTGATTGCCTTTCAGTTCTAAAGACTGTACTGGCTGATCTGTTTGTACCAGGTGCTTTTGTGTCAGATGCGTTTCTGTGAAGGATATGAATATGAATTTGCCTTGCTCTGCTATTTCCTCTAGCATTGGGACCTTTGAATGATTTGATTTAGGATATAAATAGGCCCATTTTACATTTCCAGTGTAGAAGCAGTTTAATAGAGGTGGTAGTGACCCTCTCGTGCCCGCTCCACCTGGTTCATTCTCTCCATCAGTCGGGTTAGTATAGTACACTGGAGGTCAGGTGTTCCTCGTTGTCTTCTCTTCTTGTGGCAATTGCAGGTTTTTTGATGAGTGGAAGAAAGGAGGCCCCATGAGTCTGTTGCTGGGCCCTAACTTCTGTTCCTTAAGGGGGTGTGTGAGGAGTACGCTTGGTACCTTTTAAGTGGGGGAAATTGAAATCTTTACGGCTGCACTCCCTTTTGTGTAGCGAATTTCTGCATACCTGGGGGTGGTACAGCATTTCCAGCCTAGAGTGCATCCAGTCTCCTTATGGTATATGTTTGTATGTATTCCAGTATGGCTGGTGTATAATTATGATGGTCTGTTTGTGTTGAAATGTTATAATATGTTTGTACAGTCACGAGCACTGTATACATATACAGATTTGGTTGAAGCTTTGAACAGTCCATGCAATTCACCAATGAAAGAATTAATTTCAATGGAGATTTTGATATATCAAAATTTTATGAGATAAATAGAGAGAGAGACTCGTACCAGCTGGTCCAGTGTTTCTCAGATATTTAGTTAATATAATTGTCAAGAGATGGCGGGCGTGATTGTGGGTAAACTTAATAATTATGTCGTCTTTTTGTTGTCCAAGCGACACGAAGCTTGCTTGCTTTTCACCAAGCAAGCTTGCTCTGTACTGTTATCAGTACTGTTAATACTGTTGTCAGATAGAGCTTGCTCCAAGCCTGCTTGGTACCCCAAGCCGACGCTTGGACAACAAAAATACGATATTTATATATATTTTGACATCCTCTTCTAAAAGTATTTCTTGGCATAAATTTCATGTCATTGTATTTTAATGATAGGCAAAATATGTCATTGAATGCGGTTTATACTATTAATTATTATCAAATAATAGAAAATGTGCACAAAAAATATCTGCATGGATTTAAAATAAGGAGGTTAACTAAAAATAATGTTCGACATAACATTGTACTGATTACGTGATGGTGTGATGGTAAATAATGAAAGATAATTATGTGGGTAGAATATAATGGTTTTATGAAGAAATAACAAGTGCGATAGTAGGATGAAATTCAGGAAGTTGGCTGGCGTAATATTGGAACGTGATCTGTTTTGAGAATTCAGTATTGCCAGGTGCAGAGAAATTTCTCTGTTTTAGGAAATTTTGAAGTTCAAACAGGGAAAATTATATATAAAGATTGTTCTAGAGTAAACGGGGAAATTTCTACTAGACGAAATCTATATTTTAATTTCACAAAGTCACTATATCTGTCCGTCCATAACTACTCCTAGGTCCCATGAGATATCAACACAGATTTTTTTACTGTATAATACAGGAGGTTTGGAGAAGGTCGTTTTCTTAAGAAAAAGTAAAACCGTACACTACGTGGAATTTGGAAAGAAAATATTTAATTTTGTTTAAAAATTAATATTATAGTAACTATATATGGTTAAAGCTTTGCAAAAGGTTTTTTTTGATATACCTAATTTGAGAAATTGCTTTTGTCTGCCTGTGATAACAATGTAGAGGGGCAAAACTGCGAGCGCGAAGTATGACCGCGAGTTATAAATGGAAGGCACCCGCAGATTAGATTGATTGATAGGACATATAGCGCCAGAAAAAGGTGAGACAGCAAGCAGGAAGGAAATAGAAAGAAAAGAGGGATAGTTGAAGAACTAAAAGCTAGTGGCTGGGGCCGAAGGGGCGCCAAAATCCTTAAAGTATTGTCAACATCACCAATGCATGCAATACCCCATTACTGGGAAGGTACCCTCAGAACTACTCCAGTATCAAGTACTGTAGAGGGTAAATGTGCGACTATCTTCAAAAGTAAACAGGGAATTTATGAGGTAAAAAAGGGAAATTATGATGAAGTTGTAAAAAAAAGAAATTCTGCTGATGTTGAAGCTGAGGTAAAAAAGGGAAATTCTGATGTCAAAGTTGGGGAAATTTCTTGTGTGAGACTTTAGGTGGCAACACTGCATCATCGGGGCGGCCTGTGAGGATGTGTCTGTCTCAACTCCTTACACCACTCCACTGATATTTTACTCCCTGGCACCGATTATAGAGGTAAAATGGGCAACGTGGGCACCATTGGCGTGTCTAGGGCGGGTGAAATAGGCTCCAGGGAAGGTGTAGGGCATAATAATAATAATAAAAAATAAATAAATATGGCCTCCCAAGACACAAAACAACTATACACTCCCTGTACTTACTCCTTGTTGGTTTGTTTACGTTATGGTTACTCCACTCTCCTTCATATACTCCAAAAGTGGGAGTGGAGGTGGGGTAGGGGGGAGTGATGTGCCTTAGGGGTGGAGGTGGGAGGGTGAAATAGATAAATAAATAGATATATAAATAGGTAAATAAATATGGCCTCCCAAGACACTAAGTTTAGAAGGGGTCTGTATTCAAGAACATTCGTGGTTGATACGACGGACGGCGTGGTGGTACCGGTACGATGGCTCTGTTGTTTGTTTGTGTATGTAGCCTTCGTATCGGTACCACACCATCATATAAACCAGGGATGTTCTTGAATATGGCTTCCAAGACACTCCTTACTCCTCGTCGTTTGTTTACTGCCTTCACTACCCTTATTTACTCGGTATTAGTACAGAAGTACTGAGTTCACTTCATTATATTATATATTTTAGTATCATTACCCACTTTTTTGGACCATTCAAAGACACTTCATAATTTATTATTATATGGTGTTTTGATATGCCCCATTTTCAAACCCCAATATAAACATGGGGGACCTGTGGTAATGCTGGGTTATGGGTGGTGGTAAACACATTTCACTATGTTTCTGCCTCTATAATACACTTCCAACCATTATATCCATTGATTGTAGTGATGATCAACGTTTGTGGGGGGCCGTTGGATAACGCGAGTTTTAGGTGGGGAGACAGGCTACTCCTTAAATTATTGGCTAGGGCCGTGCAGTGTTACCACGTCTGGCTAGGTCCCGGGAATTTGCCCTGGTCACATTATGATAGTTTACACTGGCTATATCCTGGTAGTTTGCCCAGGTTAGGCCCTGGGAGTATGCTGTGGTCTAATTAGGTTAGGTCAGGTCAGGTCAGACTAATTTCCAAATTAACCATTTGTATTGGTGGTGAAAACGGGGCATCTTCGAGAGAAACACCATGGATGAAGTGTGTCATAGAAAGGTCCAAAATAGTGGGTAATGATACTAAAATATACAATATAGTGAACTCAGTACTTCTGTACTTTTACTCCATTTACTCCCATTTAAGCTACCCTCATTTACTCCCATTTAGGCTACCCTTATTTACTTTCATTTATTCCTCATTTACCCACAATACACCTCATTTATACTCTTTATTCCTCATTTACCTTCATTTATTCATCCTTCATATCCTGCCATTTACAACAGTTAGGGGTACTGTTTATTGTTCCTGGGTACTGAGTTACTGTTCATGGGTACAGTTTAATGTTCATGGGTACTGAGTTACCGTACTGCAATAAACTATAAGTAGACCATAATAAACGGGAAATAACTTAGACTGTAATTTCCATACAATCATGATGAGGTTATTCTACTGATGAAAACTGGGTTATTGTTTATGTTTATTTTGTATTTTGTATTGCATACGGTACAGTTTTTAGCTACAACTTGAGTTTGACCTTTCTAAGTTAAACTACCATACCTAAGCATTTAGTTAGTTGAAGGTGAGTCTAGAGGCCATATTTAAGAACATTCATGGTGTAGTGTTACCAATACGATGGCTCCATAGACAAACAACAGAGCCGTCATACCGGTACCATGCCATCGTCAACACCACGGATGTTCTAACATAACACGGCCCTTGAAACTGCTGTCTCGCCTCTCTATCACCACCTTCTGACACTATATATATGTCCTCACTGTTGCGGTGCCTAATATCAATCAATCGGTAATAATTGTAGGATGTGTAAAGTTGACAAAATCTGGGGATGGAAGAGTTAGAAAATATTAGACCCATATATTGAGCAGAACAAACTTGAGGCCATAGACAAGAACATATCGTTGGGTCCTGATGCCCGCTGTATGAAGCCCACACATTTTATTCGGCCGTTGTACCCCAGGCAACGGGACCCGACGATATGTTCTTGTCTACGTCCACCTGCTTATGCATGGGCTACTGTAATGTACAGTATAGTGATGATATAACACAGTTTGAATGCTGAGATGACATATATACTTCAAATGTGATAAATTACATGTGTTGTTAGAATAGAAACTGATGCAGAATGCAACTATCTGGTCATATTAGCATAATTTAGTACATGAGGTGGATGCGGATTTATGCTGCCGGCTGTACCAGAAGAATAGATAATGTCTGTGATATTGCTAACTAGTTTGTAAAATAAAAGAATTATAACTTGGCAAATATAGAGGTCATTGCTTCTTGTGCATTCCAGGGGTCATTGCTTCTTGTGCATTCCAGGGGTCATTGCTTCTTGTGCATTCCAGGGGTCATTGCTTCTTGTGCATTCCAGTGGTCATTGCTTCTTGTGCATTCCAAGGACAAGGAAGGTGTGTGGAAATGGGGGAAGGGGTGTTGATGATAGCATGGTACCGGTACGATGGCTCTATTGTTTGTCAATGGAGCCATTGTACCGGTTCCACACCATCGTATGCATGAAGAACGTTCTTAAATATGGCCCTGGGCATTAACAGGGAATGTAATCTAAAGAAATATGAGAATGGGGAGATTCTCCTTTTGGTAAATTAGAGGGCTACTGATTCCTCATAAATATGCCAGGAAACTGATGATCTTGATGTTACAAATAGGGGATCTTGTTCCATGGTATAGTTTGGAGGAATTGGAGACCTTCCAATTTACCAACAAGAGAATTATCCCTCAATGTAACTGTATGTAATGTTATGCTGCATTACATATACTTTAAATTATGTTCCTGGATCAATCTTATATCATATGTGATGTTATGCTGCATTATAATATACTATCACTGTACACACTTGTAATGGATGATGTTCTGACCCAGTTGGTGTTTCCTCTTGCAGGCAGTACTACGGCCGCCAGGTGATGCCAGCACAGACACAGGTCAGTCAATGATTAAACTCCTATTTTGTTATGTAAGGAAGGCTAATACTAATGATGAAATTCTTTGCGTGATGAAACTCCTCTTATCATGTGTGGTAATGTCTGTGATGGAACTTCTCTTGTAGTGTCATGTACAGTAATATTAGCTATAAAAATCCTTGTCGTATGGTAATATTAATGATGAAACTCCTATCATCATCTACAGTAATATCAGTGATGAAACTCCTTGTTGTACTGTAATTATGTACAGTACGATACTGTAATCAATGATGGAACACCTCCTTTGTCATGTACGGTAATATTAATGATGGAATTTGTCTTATCATCTACAGTAATATCATTGTTGAAACTCCTTTTGTCATGTAAGGTACCGGTACCATAATATTAATGATGGAACTCCTCTTATGAAACTCTTCGTCATACTACCGGTATAATATCAATGATGGTACAGTACTTCTCTTGTGTCATGTACAGTAATATTAATTATGAAACTTCTTATTGTATGGTAATGTTATTGATGAAACTCCTCTCATGTCATGTATGGTATAGTAATATCAATATCATAGCAGAAATACCAGTGATATCCAAGGTTCTGTGAATGATCATTATTTACCAAGGGTTGTGGTACCATACTGTATTATGAAGAAATGAGAAGAATGGGATTTGAATACCTTTACCATTATCAATTAAGGAGGGACATTATTTGGGTCACTAAGTACGCTGCATTTCTTGAATTTTTGTATCTTAGATTTTACAGTACCTACTGTACAGTATATTTAACTTCCCTTGTTGGTTGATTAGAAGAACTTTCTGATTACTGTATATGGTACAAGATAGACAGATGTGGAGAACTGTCATCGCCCGTCCAACCCCATCCTAAATGGGAAAATACGGACGTTAAACGAAAATGATGATGATGATGGTAGCCAGCGTTGCAACCCACCTAAATTTTAATATTCATAGGATTGTGCAGAAATGAGTTTCTGCTTTTATTTGTATAGAAACATGACTTCTTAAATCAGATACAGTATTGTGCTGCAGGGATTTCACTCCGTGGAGTTTCATATTTATGTAACATGTTATCTGTACAGTTAGTTTTGCTATTACTCAAATTATTATAACACAATTTTTTTATTGCATGGCATGATCCTAACTAAGAACTAAATGTTATCGTAGCTCGATCAGAGAACTTGTAACATAGATTGAAGAGGCAAATTGCTTTGAATTTGGCATAACTGTCTTTAGGGCGTTGGTCAAGACGAGTTTGTCTTGCCTGCAGAGGTTGCCTGAATCTCCAAGTAACTGGACCTTTGTTGACTGATGGAACCTTGGTGTTTGTTTACCTTCTGTAGGTATCCCATGCTAGTTTGTTCACCAACTGTGAAAAACAAAAATTTGTACGTAGAAAACCTATTGAATATGCGAGTACTGTACTGTAATTTATAAAAATGCACAGTATGATGTACTATACTTGGATTGGCTACTTATACCAAATATGATGATTTATTTGGTCTGCCAAAAAACACAGGCTATAGGAGATTGGTTTTCACTGATCCCTAAACATGCAGATCCATGAACATATTAAGCTACAGCATGAGAAATAGGCAGGTCTGTCAGCTAAGGAATATTGAGTTGGGTATCATCTTTACTGTGTACAATATTGTTACTTTTATTGTACCATATAATATATACAACTTTTTTCCTTGAAACGATTATTTTTTGGTACCGTAGTATAGAAATAAATATGCAGTATGGAAGTTGGTAACCTATGTGAATTCTTACAAATAATAGTGACCTTATGTTACGGTACCTTGATGTTTCGTATAAGGGAACTTGGCCTGTAGTGGATATAGGCCAAGCTGAGAAAGATATTTGTGTTGTTGAAAAATTATGTGTAAGCTAAATTGTACTGTATTATTTGTATACGGTACTTTCTTAATACACTATGCGACAAAAAAAATTGAAAGAGAGAGAGATGGAAAAACAGATGAGCTTGGAGAGTTCTAGTGAGGATTCTAAGCTTGGATTGCACCAACTTCTGCCCGATAAAGCCGGACTGAGTACACGGATGAGCTTTTATTACTGTTGCAGGCTACAGCTGTGGGGTTGTAAGGCAGATATTTACAAGACAGTACAGTATATATATATTAAACCAGCATACAGCTCGACAACAACACCATATGCAGAGGTGCTTTTTTGACGACGTTTTGCTGCTGCTTCTTCAGGTCAAAATCACGTTCCTTCTGACATCTATCAATAGCATTAAAGGGGATAGTACAGTATTTGTTTGTAAATCAGGAGCAAGTGGTTCCTCGATAATATAATATTCCAAGCAACAAACCACCATTATTTTTTGTTCATCTGGTCCTGGTTTCTTGACATACTTATATGAAAACTATTGGGCAAATGGAACTTTCTGTTACATTATTAGTACACTGGAGTTTGTCGAAGCATATTTTCAAGACATAAGCTGATTTGAAATATTTTTGTAACCCACAATTATTAAGATTGATCGTATATCAAGTTGTACATTACATAATTATTACAGTGCATCATTACACCCTCGTCGTATTTTGATAACGTGGTTGGATATTGTGTGTGTAGCTGACAGAAGCCAACAGAATGAGGGGAAACACTTTATCAGAGGAGAAGCCTTTACTCTAACCTAATTGTATGTGTGAGTGAGTTTTAGAAATGTATCTGTGAGAGAGAGAGAGAGAGCACGTGTTTGTGTGTGTGAAATAGACCATGAGAGAGAGTGTGAGGGCGTGCGTGCATGAGTGTGAATGTGTTTGTGTGTGAGAGAGGAGAGAGTTAGTTAGTGTGTGAGAGCATGCGTGGGTGTGGGTGTGCGTGTGTGTGTGTGTCGGGAATGACTGCTCTAGGGACTATTTCTGCACCTCGGGTTGGTGGCAGAGCTAAAGGAGAGGGAGGGAAAGGAAGGAAGGGGTGTGTGTGGAGGGGATGGGTGGGAGAAGAGAGTAAGGGAGGGAGGGTATAGGTGGGGAAAGAGTAGGGGAGGGTATAGGTGGGGAAAGAGTAGGGGAGGGTATAGGTGGGGAAAGAGAGTAGGGGAGGGTATAGATGAGAGAAGAGGGGAGGGGAAAATCGAGTATAGAGGAGAGGAGAGAGTATAAGTGGGAAAAGAGGCGAGGGGAGGGGAGGGTATAGACGAGAGAAGAGGGAAGGGGAGAGTATAGGTGCATGGAAGAAGAGGGGAGGGTACAGAGAAGAGTTGGAGGGGAAAAGTGAGGAACAGGGAAAGGAAGGAAGTGTGCAAGAAGAGGAATGGGATGAGACGAAAGAAACAGAAGGAAATAGAGTGTAAAGCTGGAGATGGGAAGGAGCGCAGATATGTGAAGAGTAAACGGAGCAGACGAGAGAAACGAGGGGGGAAGGAAGGGAGTGAAGAAGTTTGGAAAGGAGGAAGACGGGCAGACGAAATAAACAAGGGGGAAGGAAGGGAGTGAAAAAGTTTGAAAGGGAGGAAGAGGGACAGACGAGAGAAACGAGGGGAAGGAAAGAAGTATACAGGTTTGAAGAGGAAGAGGGACAGACAAGAGAGAGAAAAAAACATTGCGTGAGGGACAGAGATAGAGGGATTATTGAAATGGGAGAGAACATGACCACACCATTTTGGAAGGGAGTTGGGTGTTGGCCTGGAGCTATATAGGACCTCCATAGGTGTAGGCCTAGGCTATACAGGGAAGCAAAGGAAAGGGAAGATGATGGAGATAGATGCTTATAGAGATTACGGGGGAGTAGAGGGAGAAATTGTAGGTATAGGAAGGTAGGTAGGGAGAGAAGGAGGGATTGTATACGTAGGAGGTTAGGGAGGAGTAAATGTATAGAAGGGTCGGAGGAGAAGGTATATAGAAGGGAGGAAAAGTGATGATGGTGATGGAGTGTGAATGGGAGGGGGAGGGAGGGAGCTTGTGGTAATTTGTCTATATACACAGTGCATGGAGGGGAAGGGAGATAGATGTAGGGTGAGAAGGGAATGAACGCGAGGTGAGGGGAGCAGAAGGAAGGAAAGGGAAAGAGGAGGAAGGGTGATAGGAGCCTGTGAATAAGGAAGAGAAGGAGAGGAGAGAGAAGGCAAGTGTACAGAGGCGGAAGGGAAAGATAGATAGGAGTAAATACAGAAGGAGGAAGGGAAAGATAATGATGATACATACAGCTATTTGCACACGTGAATGGACAGCACTGCATGCATGCGTTTAGTAACCTACTCCTCCCTCGTGTTGTGATAATGCAGACCAAGCTGAAAAGAAATGCTGAGAAGTTATGTGTGTGTGTAGCGAGTGAAAGAAAGATACATTTAATTAATAAGAAGTGTAAGAGAGAGGTTGTGTGTGTGTAGTGAGTGAAAGAAAGATACATTTTATAAGAAGTGTACCGTAAGAGAGAGGTTATGTGTGTGTAGTGAGTGAAAGAAAGATACATTTTATAAGAAGTGTATTAGAGAGGTTGTGTGTGTGTGTAGCGAGTGAAAGAAAGATACATTTTATAAGAAGTGTAAGAGAGGTTATGTGTGTGTAGTGAGTGAAAGGAAGATATATTACATTTGATAATAATTGTAAAAGAGAGAGGTTATGTTTGTGTAGTGAGTGAAAGAAAGATACATTTTATAAGGGAAAGCATAGTGAAGGGAGGGCACAGTCGCGGTAATAAAAACTACCTACATCTGGTGAATGAAAGTTTGCCATTAGAATTAATCTTATCAACCAAAATTACAGAGACCAACAGCTTTAATAGTCACAGGTACTGCTGAATTATCAGGCTGTCATTAGTTGTCCTGATCCTAGGTGTAATATGAACGACTGTCGGGGTTTCGTGAGGGAGAAAGGAATGGGAAAAGGGCAATGGAAATATGAAGGGGGTACGTGGGAGAGAATATGTGAAAATGATGAATATAATTGTGTAGAACTGTTTTTTTTTAAGAGGAGAGGAGAGAATATGTGAAGTAGAATACGTGTGAGCGAGTGAGAGAAACGAGTGGTGTAGTGGGATAGCAGTGGGAGGAGGAGAAGGTGTGAAGTAGAATGCAGGTGAACGACTAGGCGAGTGAGAAAGACGAGAGGTAGTAATGGGGAGTGGGATAGTAGTGAGAGGAAGAGAAGAAGGTAGAGGTGGGAAGATATATAGAGAGAGGAGGTGGTGGAGAAGGTACAGATTGGATGGCAGTGAGAGGATGGGGAGGTGGAGGTGGAGGAGAGAAGGTAGAGAGTGGCGACAGACAGTATTGGTGCCAACTGTGTGCCAAACTACTCGTCCTCCTCCTGCCTTGGGGCGCCACCGTGTCCCTTTACCTGTGATATAGCTCCAGTAGTGTGGTTGGTTGGTGTGGTGTTTGTTAGTGTGTGTTGTGGTGGTGGCGGTGGTGGAGGCACACACACATACACACACACACACACATACGGGACCAGGGCCGGGACGGATAGACGGAAGGACGAACCAACTACATCAGAAGTGGTGCCAGGGAACGTAAAACAATATATACATAGTTCTCTAGTACACAGAAATCAGGACATACATAATATACGTTAAGATAAAGGCGCCAGGACATACATTCATACATGAATATTTAAGATACATGCGCCAGGACATATATACATACATACACACCATCACAAGTAAACCAGAACATACATAGGTGCTGTAATACGTAAACCAAGATACATAAATCCGGATATATACATAAATTCATACCAGGACACGTGATTACGGATATAGGCCTATATAGGTACCGGGACAAACCAAACCGTATGTAAACACCAGGATACGTGAACTGAGGAAGTATAAACGTGACACATACATATATATTCACTCACCATTACTGTGAAGCCGGTGGAACAGAAAAAATGCACGAGGGGTAGAGAGTAGCAGCTGTTTTGGTACCATACACACATACGAAGGACGCAAGAGGAAAAGGCCTATATAACTGTTTTGTAAGGACACAGAGGACAAGAGTTTCATTTGAACCCACAGGAGGAGGAGGACAGTCGAAGGAACAGTCAGGATATATTATTATACATTACTCTGACCAAGGGAAACAACAATAGAGGCACGAATACGATCTATAGGGGATGAAAGACTGCACTTTGTTCTTGTTTAACTCTTAATTAAGGTGCGTACGGATATCAAATTATTCCCAGGAAAACAATAACTATCGTCACCCGTTTGTGTCACATGGTTAAATATTGTTAAAGTGTGTAGGTGTTTAAGAGGATGTAGACTGAGGTTCTCACACCAGGCCACCACTGTAGAGAATATTGGAAACAGATCATAGCAAGAGCAGCAGCAGCACACGTAAGGAGAGGCCAATACACCCTAAGAAAATATTAAAGCCTCACCACCATATCAGAAAATAGGGGACACACACACAGAACCAAGAGCGACATCATCACAAAGGAAGAAGGATACACCTCTACATCAGCTACACTTCAGCTTACACCAGCTTCTGTACTGTTGTGCCTGCATTGTCTGTCCTCGCAGTATGTGTCTCAAGGAAGATGGGTCCTCGCCCAATCAACAAACACCGACGCAACAACAACAGCAACAACAACAGCAGCAATCCCAGCAGCAGCAGCAGCAGCAGCAACTACAGCAGCACGAGCAGCAGCCCCGAAAGGTACTACAGATGGACCAAATTATTCCTATCTACAATAAGTTCTCGGCTGTGCTTAAGGGGAGATTATCTTGTTGGTGAATTGGAAGGTCTCTGATTCCTCCAAAGTGTGCCATGAAACAAATCCCGTTTGAAGTCTTCTGTTGCATGGTATAGTTTGGAGGAAGCAGAAGGATATCAATCCCCCTTAAGAGAATCTCACCTTAATACGGGGTGAAGTACATACATTAGTTGTGTTCATATGCAGAAACTAAAAGCAGTTATATGTCAGTGTGAAAATGAACATAAAGACCATATCACTACGCTCTATTTTTAATCTGGAGAAGATGTACCCTTTCCCTCATTTAATCCTTTGACTTTTTTCAGTACTAATCGACTAGGTATTTATCTGCAACTTATATATAGGCTACTGAAATGTTCGCCATATGTGTATACAGTACTTATTATATCCCGTGCAGTACATTTCAGTGTTTTATAAGTCGTAGATAAGTACCAATAATTATGAGAAAAAAAAATGGTCTTAGGACTGCATTAGGTATACGTAAATTCCTAAACAGTCACACAATTAAATGAGGGAACCGATGACATTTTCCCCAAGTAAGTACAACATAAATAGATAATAAACTGGGCTATGAATTATACTGTAGGTGGGCCGCATCAGACGCAGACCACACCGAGAGGGAACCGAATTTCACACAACTTTTCCTTGCCTGCCGTTAGTTAATATTCTGTGGTTGGTTGGTAGCCTCTCTCTCGCCCGTGCGTGGTCAGAGTTCTCGCTTATGAAGGATGGTGTAAAGCAGAATTATATATATATGGATAGATAGATAGATAGATGGATAGAGAAGACGCAGATGTGACTATATAGAAATAGAGGAGGATTGTGCTTGTTATGTTAGTTCATTTATTTTGATATTACAGTTTTGGGACAGTGAAAAAAATAGTGTGTGTGTGTGTGTGTGTGGAAGGCCGGTCGGTCTTTCAAGTGCAGGAATGTTACGTGGGAGAAGAGGAGGTGAGAAAGTAGAGGGAAAAAAGCTCAGAGAGACAGACAGACAGAGAATGGATGAGCTTGGGATATGAAAGAAAAATTGAGAGAAGTGGAGCAGTGATGGTATGTGAAGAGAGAAAGAGAGAGAGAGAGAGAGAGAAGGAAGGGGAGAATTAGGTGGAGGGAGAGAAAAATATAGATAGAGATTTGGAGGAGTGTTGTTGGTATGTGAACGAAAGTGGAGAGGCGGAAGGGAGCGAGAGAGAGAGGTGGAGGGGGAATGAATGAGGTGGAGAAGAGAAATAAAAAATAATTTGATAAAGGTGTAGAGGAGAATGGAAGAGAGTGAGAGAGGAGGGGGGAGAATGGAGAGTAAAATTAAAGAGAGAGAGAGGGGGGGGGAGAAGGAAAAAATGGAAGAGTGAAAGAAAGGGGAGAGTGGAGTGGTAAATGGAAGAGAGAGTGGAGGAGGGAAGTGTGGAGTGGAGAGAGAGAAAGAGAGAAAAGTGGAGAGGAGCATGGGAGAGAGAGAGAGAGGGAGGGAGGGAGTGAAGAATGAGGTGGAGGAGTAGGGGACTTGAGTCTATTCTTGTCGGAGACACACGGCGTGGAGACCCCCTTCCCTCCATGCCCCCCTCAACCCCCCTCCTCTCTCTCTCTCTCTCTCTCTCTCTCTCTCTCTCTCTCTGTCTGTCTGTCTGTCTGTCTGTCTGTCTGTCTGTCTGTCTGTCTGTCTGTCTGTCTGTCTGTCTGTCTGTCTGTCTGTCTGTCTGTCTGTCTGTCTGTCTGTATCTCTCTCTCTCTCTGTCTGTCTCTCTCTATCTATCTATCTATCTATCTATCTATCTGTCTCTGTCTCTTTCTCTTTCTCTCCAACTCTCCTTCCTCCTCCATTCCTTCTTACTCCCCTCACCCCTTATCTCTCCACTCTTTCTCTCCTTCATTCCCTCCATACCCCTCTCTCCAGTATCTACTTGTCTGTCCATCAAACAGTATAATAATAATAATATTCACGATCGCCACACACAATTCAGTCACTCAAAGTCACTAAATTCACGAACTATATATATACCCTATCCATTTCTATCGTATATACATATGTCTCACAGTTACATTTCTATCGGGAGGGTTCTGCATTAAAAAAAATCGGGCTTAAAACACTATATAAAATCGGGTCCCAGTAACATTTTTATCGGGTAGTACATTAAAAAATCGGTTCCCAGTGTTATTTCTATCGGTTGCTACATTAAAAATCAGGCATGCATGGAAGACTGTATGTAGGATTATAAAATAGGTTCCCAGTTTCATTTCTATCGGTTGCTAATAAATGAAAAAAAAAAAGACTGAAATCGGTTCCTGGTATTGGCCAAGACTCACGACACACACACACACACACACACACACAGACACACACACACACACACACACACACACAGACACACACACACACACACCATTCAGGCTACACGTGCGTCATCGATATATAAGAGTGGTGAGAGACGGAAGACTTGACTTGACTGACTGACTGGAGTGATGTCTAGCCAAACTGACTGACTGATCATAAAGAGCTAAAATATAAACAAGTGACGTATTAACCCAGGAGTGAGTGGGTGGGAAAGGAGGAGGAGTAAAATAGAGGAAGGTAAGGATGGAAATGGAGGAAGGTAAGGAGGGATATGGAGGAAGGTTAGAGGGAGGGAAATGGAGAAGTAGGTAAGGAGGAGGGAGGGAAATGGAGGAGTAGGTAAGGAGGAAGGAGGGAGGGAGGGAAAAGGAATGGTAGGGATATTTATAGAGGGAAGGAAAATGAAGGGTAGGGAGATAGAGAGAAGGAAAGGAGGGGTAGAGAGATAGATGGATGGATGGGATATAAGGAGGATGGAGGAATGAGTAGAGACTCAAGGAAGATAGGAGGAAAGGTTATAAGGAGGATGGAGGGTGGTTACGAGGAGGGAAATGGAGGAGTAGGGAGAGGGTAACGAAGAGGAAGAAAGTGAATGGAGGGAGTAGGTAACGAGGAAGGAAGGAAAAGGAGGAGGAGGAGGAGGAGGAAAGGTAATGATGCCAAACTGAATTAAAACCTCGACGAGCAGGAACTAGTGAAGGTAAATGTGTATGTATCCCCATGAGCACCTCCACTCCAGTCTCTTCCTTTATCACCCCCCTGATTCATTCCTTCACCCTTCCCCTGCTTTCTTCCCCCGTTTCCTTCCCCTTCTTCCTTCCCCCCCTTCCCCCCTTCCTTCCCCCCTTCCTTCCCCTGCTTCCTTCCCCTGCTTCCTTCCTTCCCCCCCTTCTTACTCCTCCCAAATCCGTCCTGATATGATGCATTCGTGCTCATTCACTAGGCTCCCCAAACCCTTAGACTGGCCAACTCTACACACCATCCACGTGATATGTAAACAAACACACTACCTACCAACACAATCCACGTGATAACAAGTAAGCAAACAACACACTACTGTACACACAATCTACGTGATAAAAAGTAAACAAACACACCACACTCAAACAATCCATGTGATAAATAAAAAGTAAACACTACATACACATAATCACGTGATATGTAAACACAAACTACAAACAAACACAGTCCACGTGATATGAAGTAAACAAACACTACAAACAAACAATCCACGTGGTGACAGTGAATTCTGGTTGCGACGAACACATGACTTTTAGAATGCGATTATACATTCCTATACTGTCAAACAAAGTCATATGAACAACACGGGTGGTGGGAGTACAAGAGTGGGGGCGGGCATGTTGTACAGTCGGCACCATAAGTTAGCTTCATTTTTTACCTGCGTATACTTGAGTAATAGTGATAATGTGACACAAATTAAAATGCAGAGATGACAGATATTGGCTCACTTCTCATAATGGTTAATTTATATATTATTATTAGAATAGGAACTGGTTCAGAATCCAGCTATATCTTCATATTAGCATTATTAAAATAAGGGGGTAATTCACTTTTGGTACATTGAAGCATTGTCTTGATTCCTCCAAAATATGCCAGGAAACAAGACCAGATGAACAAATACAATGGTGTTCTGTTTCTTGGAGGAATCATTTGCCCCACATTTACCAACACCGTATACTTCCCCCTTAACATACACGTGATGTAACTTCAGTCGATTATTGAACTGCCTCGTTGACAGTGTAGCCTTCTCAAATCTCCACCTCCTCCTTCACAGTGTTCCAAATGATGATACTTCTCTTCCTCCTCCTCCTTCTCTTGTCTCTTCCTCCTCCTCTTGTCTCCTCCTCCTCCTCTTGTCTCTTCCTCCTCCTCTTGTCTCCTCCTCCTCCTCTTGTCTCCTCCTCCTCCTTCTCTTGTCTCTTCCTCTTCCTTCTCTTGTCTCTTCCTCTTCCTTCTCTTGTCTCTTCCTCTTCCTTCTCTTGTCTCTTCCTCTTCCTTCTCTTGTCTCTTCTTCCTCCTTCTCTACTCCATCTCTTTCTCTTGTCTCCACTCTTCCATCTCTTTCTTCTCTTTTCTCTACCCCTCCATCTCTTTCTTCTCTTGTCTCTACCCCTCCATCTCTTTCTTCTCTTTCTCCATCTGTCTTCTTTTTCCCCATCACTTTTCTTCCTTCAACTCATCATCCTTTCTACTATTCCTAGAGCTTTTCCTCCTCAAACCTCCATTCCTTAATTTATGACTGATTATAGCCTACTGCTCATCCTTCATCTCCTCTTTCTCTTCCTCCTCCTCTTTCTCCTCTCCTTCTTACCTCTCCTTCTTACCTCTCCTTTCCTTACTTCTCCTCCTCCTTCTCATCTCCCTCCCTCCATTAATACTATACAGAACCCGGAAGTATGAACAGCCTTAAACCCAGGTCATAGTGTTTACACCAACCCCTCCTGGCAGTGTGTCTGGGAAGAGAGAGAGAGAGAGGGGGGTGGGAGGGAGGGAACAGTCTGTCTATGTGTGAAAGATGATGTGCTGTGTGTTTGAGTAGAGAAGGTGGACAGAGAGGCCATGTGTGTGTGTGTGAAAAGACGCAAGTGCGTGCGTATGCATATGTGTGTTTGTTTGTTTGAAGTGTATTTATAGTTATATATGTGTGTACGTCTGTGTGTAGGTGTGAATGAGGCTATAGGTAAGCAAAGAGGAAGAGAGGGAGGAAGAGAGTGGGCTAAAACTGTGGGAAGGAACAAAATTAATTCATTATTTTTAGAAGAGGAGAGTGGAGGAGCCTTCTGGTTGGAGAGCGTTGGACGTGATGGGTTGGCCTAGTTAGTTAATGATTCTTACAGTTAATTAAAGGGGAAATACAGGGTTGGTCAATCTGGAGAAACTGGGCGAGCTGATTCCTCCAAACTAGTCCAAGCAACCGGACACCATTATTTTTGTTAATCTGGTCCTGTTTCCTGTCACACTCTTAATGTCCTAAAAGTATAATATATCTTTTTACCAGACTAACGGCACTCGATTTACCCTCGTCTCGTGCATGTGTAGTACAACCACAAGCAATGCCTTCTATACACATACACTATAGTACAGTTGCCTCCAAAAATTTCGAGACAACTGTACTAATAATAGCTTCTCAATAGACTTCAACTAAAGTAAATATTTAATAGCTTCCTTCTAGTGACAAACTGTATGAGGTCAGTCCGATGTTGTGTGTGTTACTGTACCCCTGATATTTTTAGTTTGAGTCACTGCTGTGTGTGTGTGTGTCTGTGTCTGTGTATAAACAAAACTTGTGTCCCTGACTGTACATGCCTTGCCAGAGTTTGCCTGTATGGGGTTGGGTTGGTGGGTGGGCGGCTGTGAAATTTAGGGTGTCACAGTCCAGATATAGTAACATATGAGTTATATATACATACGCATAATATACCTCTCTCTAAAGTGTAGGCAGTGGGTGGTGGTGATGGTGGTGACGCAGGATATTAAAAGTGGTAGTAGTGGTGGTGTTCATGATGGTGGTGATGGTATTGATAGGTTGTGGTGGTGGTGATGTAGGTAGTGGTGGTGTTAATGATGGTGGTGGTGATGGAAAGGGTGTGGTAGTATTGATATTGGTTTGGATAGTGGTAGTGGTGGTAGCGGTATTGATAATGGTGGAAGTAGTGGTAGCTGTATTGATAATGTTGGTAGTGGTAGTTGTGGTAGCTGTATTGATAATGGTGGTAGTGGTGGTAGCTGTATAGATAATGGTGGTAGTGGTAGTAGTGGTAGCTGTATTGATAATGGTGGTTGTGGTAGTGGTGGTAGCTGTATTGATAATGGTGGTAGTGGTGCACGTGAAAGGTGTGTGGTGGTGATAATATTGATGACGTGGGGTAGTGGTGTATAGAAGGTGATACTGATAATGGTGGTGGTGGTGGTAGTAGTGTCGGTGATGAAGAGTATTATTGATTCTTGATGGTAATTGTTATTTCAGTGTGGTAATGATGATGGTGGCAGTGTTTATTGACGCCTGTGTGTGTGTGTGTGTGTGTGTGTTCTTGAGATAAATGGGATGTAACTGGTACAGTTGCCAAAAAAGGTATTGCGACAACTCTTGATACAACATTAAATATATTAATGTCCATAGTTGTTTGTAGGGATTATAAGTATGTATTACAGAAGGATATGTATATTTCCTTCTGTTATACATGCTTATAGTCCATACAAATAGTTGTGGATATTAACTAGGGTTAAAGTTGTATCAAGATTTGTCGCAATACCTTTTTTGACAACTGTACCTAAACCCAACCCTCGACCACGTGGCGTTAATTAAAAAGAGCTACCAAACGCATTGTCTTGTCGCCCGGTGAATTTGGGTGGATAATGCATTAATTAGCCCATAAGAAATGGATTTATGTAGTTAGATAATATGCTTGGACTAACGCCAAACGACTCGGAATGTTAGAGTAAAAGCTCACGTTCTCTCAAGGGTTAAAGGGATATATATATAAATTTTGGCGCGCAAACCGAGGCCAAAGCAGCAATCTCGACCACTACTAATTGTGTAACTTTTTTTTTTATTTATTTCGCGCCATTAACATAACCTTTTCTTTTCTTTCCCATCCAATTTTTCCCATTTTCCCCTCCCTTTCTTTCCCCTCCCTTACTATCCCCTCCCTTACTATCCCCTCCCTTACTATCCCCTCCCTTACTATCCCCTCCCTTACTATCCCCTCCCTTACTTTCCCCTCCCTTACTTTCCCCTCCCTTACTTTCCCCTCCCTTACTTTCCCCTCCCTTACTTTCCTCTCTCTTACTTTCCCCTCCCTTACTTTCCCCTCCCTTACTTTCCCCTCCCTTACTTTCCCCTCCCTTACTTTCCCCTCCCTTACTTTCCCCTCCCTTACTTTCCCCTCCCTTACTTTCCCCTCCCTTACTTTTCCCTAACTTTCGCCCCTCCCTTTCTTTTCCCTAACTTTCGCCCCTCCCTTTCTTTCCCCAAACTTTCGCCCCCTTCCCTCCTTGATCACTTGCCTATCTTCTCTTGTCCCTCTTCCCACCTTCTCTTGCCCCTCTTCCCACCTTCTCTTTCCTCTTTTCCCACCATCTTGTGCTCCTTCTCTCATTCTTCTCCCTTCCATTCCTCAATGTTGGGGTTGGTGTACACCACAGTCCATATAATAAAGACCATGGTGTAAACTGTCGACGATTTATTCCGCCGATTGTACGAATAAATCAACTTTCATTATCACTCTTGGGAGCTTTGTACCAATGAAAATTAATCCCCTAACCTACCTGTAGACCAAGTATCTCAAACCACCTGAGCCACAATAATTGTAGTCCATGTTGTCTGTACAGTAGTACATTTACAACATCGGAAGAAGTGTTTTACAGAACTAAATTAGTGTAGGCTATCCAGTGTATCATTGTATGTAGGTAAGCTATGTATGTACTGTATGTCTCTCGATACACACTTAGTTCGTTCGTGTTTCAGCTGTTCTGTTCTGTATTTTGTTTTTGTTTTTATTCAATAGTAACTTTCATGGTGGTGGTAATTGTAGTAGTGGTAGTAGGAGATGGTGGTAGTGATGGTAGTGGAGGTGGTAGGAGATGCTAGTGATGATAATGGTAGACTTTTTATTTTTGCAGTTGAAGTACCCACCATGGTAGTGGTAGTGATGGTATTGGAGGTGTTATGTGATGGTAATGGCAGACTCGGTTCATATTTCACTATTCTAGTACCCCCATAATGGTGGTGGTAGGAAATGGTGGTAGTGATGGTAGTGGAGGGGGTGTGGATTGATAGTGTTTGGGGTGAGGTGAAAGGATAAAATTATACAGTAAAGCTAAGAAATGTATCTAGCATGTTCATGATTCCTCCTAAACATACCACAAAACAGATCCCCCATTAATGTTATTAAAGTTGTCTGTTTCCTGGTATATTTTGGAGAAATCAGTTGCCCTCCAATTTACCAACAAAAGTAGACTCTTTCATTAAGGGGATAATATACTTTCAGTACATTGGAGCTCTTTGATTCTTCCCAAATATGTCAGGAAAAAGGACCTGATTCACAAAAATAATGGTGACCTGTTGCTTGGAATAGCTTGATGGAATCAGTTGCTCCAGAACTACCAACACTGTACTGTATTATCTCCTTAAGTTTTAATGCATAAAAGAAGTGTGTATACACAAGTAAGTTTAACAAATGACCATCAACCAACTTTAAGTCTGATACTCATAACACTAATGCTTTCTGCTGTGTGGTTTATACATTTCATTTATGCTTCAGGTGTGACCGTGTTTTGTGTGACTTACCATATTGCTGTCTTTTAATTATTTTTCCTTTGAGCCTCCATTTTGCTGACACCTTTATGACCTTGCGAGTTTGGGGATCGTTCAGTTGGTCCAATCAGAGTAACGAGCCTGAGAATGTTGTTTACATAGTGTTTGTTTTTCCATAATATTCTTGGCCATGTTTAAGTTAATGTTTTTTATGGGACATTTGAGTGTATAATGTTGCACCTGCTACTGCTTCCTCTAACCTTATCTAATGTACAGTTGTATAAAGAAATACAGTCCTGTATTCTGTAGTTTTTTTTTTTTTTTTTTTTTTTTTCACAAAAATGCACCAATTCCCTTTTAAGTAAAATTACTTAGATACATGTGTTCATAAGTTGCATATAAGTACATAATTGTAATTTTTGTGGAACTTGCTTGGATTGCATTACAATTATGAAAAAAAAAAAATCAATGAGGAAACGGTTACATTTTTGTACGATATTAAAAAGTAAAGTTTAGTTGTTAACCATGTAATGTACAGGACTGCAAAAATAATGACAAACAATTACTATAATAATGATACTGTTACCAAGATTCTAACAGTAATAATAATGATGATAATAATAATAATAATAATAATAATAATAATAATAACTAATAAAGATAAAATGTGTTAGGGAAATAATAATATTGATGATAAAAGTTAAAATAGTGCAGTTTGCAGTATTAAGAGTGAATACAATGAATTTGGCAATAACAATAATGTACTGTACAGTCAATGCTCTTTGTTTAGAGGTTTTATTGTTCCATAATATGATGAGAATGGATCAGAAAACTTTTTTTTAAATTGTAAGTTATATATAAATGTAAAATACAAATGTTCAGGAAATATTTAGAAATGGTAAAAAATATATACAGTACACAATAATTATATAATACTGTAATAATAATAAAAAAAGATTTAAATAGTAAATAATATATAAATGTAAAAATAATAATAATGAAATTTTGTGTAACTTGTGTGATGGTTCTTGGTGTTTATGCTTTCTTTTTGTTGATGTTTATCTGTTTGTTTTGAAGATTTATATCAGGGTGTTGGGAGAGTGTGGTTTCATGTTTCTCTCTTCCACTCTCCGTTTATCTTCTCCTTCCCTTTCCTCATCCTTCCATATTCATTCTTCTCTCTCCCATAATTCCCTTTCCTCATCCATCCTTCCATGTTCTTCATGCTGTATGTTTTTTTTTTCTTATTCTTAGCCCTCCTCTCTTTCCCTATTTACTCGTCTCTTCCTTTCCTTTTTCCTCTCCCCTTCCCCCTACTTTCCACACTTCTTTCTCTCCTCCTTCATCCTTCCTTCTCTCCTCCTTCACTCATACTCACTCCTACTAAAATTAAATACTTCTTCAGTAAAACCATCATTACGAGTACCTAAAGGGGTAATTCACTTTTGTTACATTGGAGCACCATGATTTCTTCAAAGTATAACAGGAAACAGAACCAGATGAACAAAAATAATTATATTCTGTTGCATGGAATAGTTTGGATGAATCATTTGCTCCAGATTTACCAACACTGCCTTTCCTTGGTATATGTACAGTATACAGTACAGGTATACTGTACTTCTCAATTTGGTGTCAACATGAGTCACAATACAGTAGTCATGGTGGGAATGACAGTAAGAACAACATTCATGCTAATTACATTTGCTTGGTACCAGTACAATGACTTGGTACCAGTACGATGACTTGATAGACAAACAACAGAACCATCGTATCAGTACAACGCCATCGACAACACCACAGTGTTCTTTCACACGACCCAAAGTTCTTTTCTGTGTCGGGTGTTTTGACTTCGATAAAACGTGGGTACAACTTTGGAATTTGATTTTACATACTGTAAATACATATACTCTGACTATGGCCAGTCAGTCACTCAGAATATTGGATTTAGGTACCAGTAATTATGGGCCATATGCAAGAGCAGATATGGGCAGGCTTAGTGATGATAGTAAGTAGTACTGTGACTCCATAACAACTTCATAAATCCTCTCTTACCAGTCATCACCATTCCTAGCTCATGAGTTTTGTTGCATATGGCCAAGGTTCCCATTGACTGATGAAACAGAAAATTTTTAGTCATTTGTTATTGCTAAATCCTCCTTGGACAAATACCTTAGCACCATAGGACTGAATTGCTGAAACACTTAAGTATTATATGGTACACTGTAGGCTATTTTACACGGACATCAAGAAAACCAGGGAAACTGAGTGATAATAGGTAGTTTTCTTTTTAAGAAATCAAATGTTACCACCAAACCCATTTTGCAAGGAGAAAGGAAGGCTAGAGAGGGTGCACTCAAATACTTCTGTGTTTGGCAGTACAGTAACCACCACCACCACCACACGAAAGTACCACACCTTAATACTGTATTATCTAACGGTATAAGGAACAAAATCAAGCATTACAACTACCTGGTATATTTTTCAAGCTCCTTCAGGCAGACGTGAAAATACATTGCCAGGTTTTGACTGTGCGGCCTTAAATAATAAAATTAGAGGCAGCTGTACTCCTCCCCCTCAACCCTTTCCATACCCACCTCCATCCCCCTCCCCTCCACTCCCTCTCAGCACCACACTCACTTGTTTTTTTGTTTTGTTTTTGTTTTTGCTTGTGCGTGGGTGTGTGGTGGCAGAGGGCGAACCACCACCACCACCATCATCACCACATCACCACCACCACAACCACCACCTATAGACTCCTTCCTGGAGACTCTTCGACATCGATTGCTCAGGGTTATTATGAAGGTGTGTGTGTGTGTGTGTGTGCGTGCGTGCGTGTCACTCATATTGTGTAGTAGTATTTGTTGTAGTAGAACTGTAGTAGAAAAAGTAGAGGTAGGGGTGGAGTAATTTTTTACCCTGTTCCTTACTCCTCTGTGTGAATTGTCATGTTATAATTATTAAGGCAACACTCTCAGGTTCGGTTGATTCACACATGGTCTCTTCCATGCTTTAAGCTTCAGTGATTCAATTCCTTGGTGCTCATATTTGCTTAAAAGACTTGGAATGATGATGATGAGTTGGAGAGTCACGGTTTCTTAAAAAATAGTGCCCCCCCCCCCCCCAAAAAAAAAAAAAAATCAATCTCCCCTAGAACAGTACCGGTACTATAATTACATGTGGTGTACCATGATGGGTCAGTTTAGAGAAATCACTGGTTTCCAACTCATTAATTTTACCTCTATCGTAGATCCCTTAAATCCTTCAATATGATAATGATGGCTTATATTATTCCCTGATTACTTCTAGACAAGATAGTCATCCAAGGGAAGCACCTCTTGACATCCAAAGGTCAAAAATAGATTAATGCACCAACATTGCCTTCAGTCAAATACGAAAGACTTGTACACATTCACGACTTTTGTAAAGAAATCACAGGAGAAGCCCATGTCACCTAAAGAGTAATCATAATAATTATATAGTGTTTGGTCCCATCAGTCAGTGGAAACAGTTCACACATGCAAACCCTGAGTGACTGGCAACTGTCCAAGCCTGAGAGTGTAAGCCAGCCAGAAGAAGAAGAAATAACTCTCTTTGGTTGTATGCAAGTAAAGTAACATAGGTAAAAAGATTATGTTGATGATGATGATAACTGTTACGATGGCTCCATGCAGTGTCTTTAGAGCCAACAACATACTAGTTAATATTAGGCATCAGTAAACCTATGTCTCTCTTGCATACTGCCATATAAATCACTCTTATTCTGAATCATTGTGGTTGTTTCATAGTTCAGGATGAAGCCCACTGCCAGAACATTAGTGGTGTAAGAGTCATTTCTCCTCGTTAGTTAGTGTGCCACTTCCATACAGAAGGTGTCAGCTTCATTGTAGCAGTAGTCATTTTCCCCTTACAGTATTTCATTTTAGTTTTGGCATCAGTTTCTTGGCCCATACTTTCCTCATTGTAATAACATTTTTATTTAGTTTTGTCATTATTACATCATTAGTTTCATTCATTTTGATTTCTACATCTGAGGAATACAGTATTATCAGTAAAAAAATGTTTTTATCATCTGGTTGTACTAACTTGTGTGGTGTGGCTGGTAGACTAATGCATTCTGCTAAGCTGCAGCATACTAACACTTAATTGGAATATGTATTTTAAACTATGTAAGACTCTTTGTGGTCATTTATATATTTTTAGTAAGGCCAGTAATCATTGTAGATGGAAGCAGTTCATGTTACAGAACTAACATAGTAAAGGACAGAGAGAAGATGCACAGTCCTTAGTATTTCCAGGCCATCTGGGAGAGAGAAAGTGCAGTTAACTCGTACTTGATAGGATATTTTTTAATGCAACATTATATTGCTCAACATTTGTCCATATGTCTGTACAATGTTCATATAATATTATGTTCTGTGTTACAATTTATGGACTACTGACGTGTTTGGGCCACCATGTTACATGGGTTGTACAGTTCATCGCTTGTATGTACTGTACATAAGTGGTAGAGTGATGAAAATTATTGCTTAGCTGGATGTTTCCATTGTGTTATTATGTAATTTTGCTTATCTACTCATGTAAGCTGCTGAATTGTGTTTTCAGAAACTGTTATACTGTACTTATATAAGTATGTGTAGTCAAGAGGTGGGAATTACTATAGTTATTCTTTTCCACTACATTGTTTTGTTAGTGAAAGGTAAAATGATGGCAACATGAACAAGATCATTATCCTCCAACGTAGGTGGTTTCCTTTGGCATCATTGTACAGCACCTCATTGGATGAGAAACACGGTGCCAAACCTTGAGGGAATGGTTCCTCCAAACTCTCTTATAATTTAGTTGATCTGATCCGTTTTCTAGCATACAGTATATTCTTTGGAGGAATCGTACGCCCTCAATGAACACAAACTATACTACCCCCATAATGAAGTTGGTTGTTTGTGCTATTGTTATACTGTACCATTATCCAAAAACCTATTGTACTCCCCTCATATACCCCATGATTCAATCCTTACCCTTAGTACAATACAACATATTCAATACAGTATCAAGACCTCATTGCTTATTTTCTAAGCCATAGAATTTCCTTTTTGATGATTAATTCATAAGAACTATACAGATGTTCTAATATTGAGCGATGAGGAGTGCAGTAAGTACAGTCACAGAAATTGGGAAGTGTGTGTCTGTGAGGTTGTGTTGTAACCTGTTTTTATTTTAATTCTATTGTATTTTGATTTCATCATCTGCATTTGTGGCAGTGTTCTCATTGTCATGTTTCTTTCTCAGCTATATAAAGTCATTAGGTATAAGCCACATGCAAATAGACATTCTCTTAACACATTCAGGGTCTACCCAGATCTCTTATTATATTGAATCACCGTCATTCTCTTTCTTAGCGACAGAAAATCAAAGGGAGGGCTCCAGATTATTATTATTATTATTATTATTATTATTATTAATCTTCTCAGGTTCAGGTGATGCATATTGTATATCACAGTTATTCATTCCCTAGTACTTTATACTGTAATATGATATTTTAATGTGATTGAAGAATGTGGTATTGTATCAACAACAATCTTATAATAGAGTGTGTTTCTCCCCCAGACTGAGAGTGTGGAAGATGGCGGGGGTGGGGGCGATAGCGGGGGTGGCGGGGGCGGTGGAGAGGCCAGCGGGGGCCTCACCTCCACCTCTAGTAGTAGTGAGGTGGCCATAGAGGAGAAGTGTGAACGGAGGCAAACTGAGGGTAGGATGGAGGAGGCCAAGCAACGAGTAGAAGCAGTGAGAGAGACGAGGGTAGATGGCCACAGGTCGACCTCTGTGACCTCCACCTCATCTGAAGACCAGGAGATCACCAAGACCACATCAAGGGTGAGCAAGACCTCCACAACGACCACCAAGGTGAAAACATCACGGGTGGTCAAGAAGCGCACCAGCTCACTCGTGGCCAACATGATCTCTGACCTCAACAACAAGGCTGAGGCTCCCTCTTCCTCATTCCCACGTCGTTCCTCCGCATCATCATCAGCTTCATCTTCAGCATCATCATCGGTGTATGCATCGGCATCATCGTCGACCTCATCCATCACTGGCCTGGGTCAAGCCAAAAAGATCCCTGGAGCTCCCAGAAAGGTTGTGAGGAATATCAAGATCCAGAATGCTGCAGACCAGGCAACTGGGGATGCCACACAGGTCAATGGTCGGGAGACAAGTGATTCTTGTGAGGACACACCACACCAACACAAACCCACAACACACATTAAGACTACCAAGGATCCATCAACAACTAACACTAGAATGGTTACAGACAGTGACCAAGTCAAAATGGAGAATGGAGAAAAAGGAGAGGTGGAGATGAATGAGGAACGAGAGGTAACTCAGAAAACCAACAGTGTTAACATAAAAACTTCTAAAACCAGCAGCAGCAGTTGTCTCAAATCACGCAGTGCCACCTCCTCCACAGAGTCAGTGAGGGCCAAGATTCCCAAGGACACATCAGTCACTAATGATGAGTCAGTCAGACAAAAGAACTTCACCACTGCAACCACCTCCTCATCCCTCAAATCCAAGTCCTCATCTCCAGCCAGAACTCTCAAGTCAGACAAGGCCAAGGTGAATGATCCAGTCAGATCCAAAGAATCTTCACCAGCCAAGTGTCCAGAGGCTGACAAGACCTCCAGTAGTAGCAGCAGCAGCAGTAGCAGGGACTCTGCCTCCAGTAGCAAGGAGTCAGCAACCTCCAGTTACAAGGAGTCAGATGGGCAGGAATCAAAAGAGGCGAGTGTGGGCAAAGATGATGCCTCCCCTGCCTCCTCTACCACCTCTACCCCTACTATAGTAGTGAAGACAATCAAAGTTAAGAAATCCACCAAAGTGAAAAGCAAAGAACCTGCCGTAGAGTCTTCATCTGAACCCTCACAAGTGCAGGACAAGGAGAAACCAACAGAGATGGGGAATGTGGAGCAGGAGAAAGTGGTGGAAAAAGAGATAATAAAGGAAAAAGTAGATGAGGAGGAAAAGGTGAAGGAAATTGTGACACAGAATTGTTTAAATAATGCAAATACTGCAAAACAGTATGGGGATGTGAGGGAGAGTGTGACAAATGAGGTGTGCCAACAACAGGGCAGCAGTGAGGATGCTAGAAGCAGCCTCCCAGCCCTGGAGAAACTAGCACAGGAAGTGTCAGCTTCTGTGGACAATCAGAGCCCAGAGGTCACCAGAAACACTGACCTGAAGGAGGACAAAACACAGAGTGAGAATGAGGGTCAGGTGGTGGTTGGTGATGTAACTGATGGTAAGAAAATAAATAACACAACACTTGCCTCTACCACCTTGGACAATAGTCACACAGAGGTGCAGGAACAGGTCGAGCTGGATAAAAGAATAGCAAATGAACTTGGTGGTGCAACGTCTTTAGATGATAGTGATGGCCAGAAGGACGTCAGTCAAGCGTCAACAAGTGATTTGCTGGCTCAAAAAGATAGCTCTAGTGTACAGCATGAGAGTAGTCCATGTGAAGAAGCCACAGGTAGCTCTTCAGACAAAAAGTACCCACTGAATGAGCTGGATGCAGATGAGCCTGAACTGGATAATGTGAGTGTGTTTGTAATAGTGCGTGATATGAGTGCTCTGACAGCCACAGTGAACAAGGTGACCATTGTGACCCCTGCCACCTCCACATGCGGGGAGCTGATGCAGGAGGTAGGTCGCCGGTTTCGGTATGACCCAGAGTCATTTTCCTTGGTGCTGCAGTGTTGTAATGGTGACCAAGTGGAGGTGGACAAGATGGAGGCTGAGCGTACCCTGGCCCATGCAAGGTTCCAGGTCGAGGGAACACCCCGCAATAACCTCATACTCTGTGACCTCGGGGGCCAGCCACCCCGACCCCGCTCTGACGATGATGACCTCGGACTTGGGGCCTCCGCTTCACCCACTGCCTCCACAACTGCAGCAGCCACGGAAAGGAAATGGTTTGACCGCTCTCCAGCTGCCGCCGCCGCTGCTGCTGCACCAGCCGCTGCCTCAACATCAGACTACTCCTATGCCTCCACTCTCATCAAGCACGACACAGGTGAGGCATGAACTAAGTCAAGGCAGGAAGGATGAGAGAAATGAGGGAGGGAGAGGGAGGTAAATAAGGTTATATTGTACTGTGGTTTGTGTATATCTCTTAAACATTCACTCATACAAAGTTTCTTCAAAGTTTTCAGTTGGAGTGTGTTTTAATGGGCTTCCTGCCATTTGTTCTCACATTTATGTATTTTAATTTTTTTCATTACATACTGTACTGTATATTAAATTTTTTCCTTCAAATGGCTCGCCTTCAATCATACTTAATATGAGGGCATGGGAACAAATTTTACCTTATCAACAATATTACTTACCGTATCTTCCCTTTGATGTTACCTTGTCTTTCCCTCCCCTGTTCTGGTCTCTAAAACAACTTTTTCTGATCCTAACTTAGGTTATGTTGGACTGGTGAACCAGGCTATGACGTGCTACCTCAACAGCCTACTACAAACATTGTACATGACCCCAGAGTTTCGCAATGCACTCTACTCATGGCAATTCACTGGCTCACCAGAAGAGGCTGCAAAGAACATCCCCTGCCAGCTACAAAGGCTTTTCCTTCTCCTTCAGGTATCTATTTGTTTGTCTGTCTGCCTATATATTTGTCATAACTGTGAGAAGGGTATTGGGATGCCTCATTGTTGGTTTAGTATACACTATTATTAGCAGTAGTAGATCATGTGTTTCTACTACTGTACTTTTCTTTGTACATAGAACTTGTAAATCAGTTTTATGAATTTGAAGCTGCTGCTACTGCTGATTTTCTGTGGGCAAACTGTTGCTGTAGATTCGCCAGATTGATTAAAATCAAGGGGCTGCTGTAGCATAGTAAATTTGCAGTAGGTTATAGTGATTGAACTGTTGAACTTGCAGAAATGAAACCTCATCAGTAGAGGCTTCTCCAAAAAGTTTTTCCCAGTTACGGTACATATACATTTTTTTCATATTTGGGGAGAGATAGTGATTTGGAAAATGATTTATGTCTTGTATTGACCTGTGTGTATCTGTTGGAATGTGACAGACAACTAAGAAGAGTGCAGTGGAGACGACAAAGTTGACTCGAAGTTTTGGATGGGACAGCAGTGAGGCGTGGCAGCAGCACGACATCCAAGAGTTGTGTCGTGTTATGTTTGATGCTCTGGAGCAATGCTTCAAGAACACCCACCAGGCAGACCTTATTAACAACCTCTATCAGGGCAAAATGAAGGACTATGTTAAGTGTCTCGAGTGCAGCTTTGAGGGCGCCCGGGAAGATACATACCTGGATGTGCCCCTCCCCATCAGGCCCTTTGGCTCCAGCACTGCCTATAAGAGTGTGGAAGAGGCCCTGCGGGCTTTTGTCACCCCAGAAATGTTGACGGGCAACAACCAGTACAAGTGTTCCCGGTGTGACAAGCTCTGTGACGCTCACAAAGGACTTAAGTTCACACGCTTCCCATACCTCCTTACTATTCATCTCATGCGCTTTGACTTTGACTACCAGACACTGCACCGTATCAAGCTCAATGACAAGTGAGTTAGGTGGTGTTATTATTTTTTTATATGATTTATTCCTAAACTACCAATGTATATAATGAATTAATGTTTGAGCTTGGTCACATAGAGACCTGGAGTTTCTCATGGTTTGTTTTTGTCCCTGTTATTTTTCACTGTGACACAGTTTTCTTTATATTTTCAATTCTGCATCCAGAGTCTTAGAGGGATACAAAACCCATCTGTCAGAAGATAAAGAAATATGGAAACTTTTGTTGCTTGGGGAGACTAATTAACTAACTGGTTGAATATTACTTTTTTCTCATTGGATGTTTATCCCGTGCCAATCCTTGTTGTATTCTCCTGCCAGAGTAACATTTCCGGACATCCTGGACCTCAACTCCTTCATCGATGGTGCCGAAAGTGACTTGGCTGCTGCGGTGATGGATGGGTCAGTGGTGGGCGGCACATCCCAGGCCGCCAGCACCCCAGACAAGCCCTCAGGAGGAGACAAGGTGGATGACGCATCCACCACTGACTCTGGCTCGGCCTTGGACGTAGAAGACAGCTCGGTCGACAACACTTCTACCTCACAGCCAGAGTCAGACAACCAGGTCATTACATTTATTATAACCCACCTTAACCTGTGGAGTGCTAGTTGTGCCTTTGGTAATTTTATCTTGATTAACAGCAAATTATTATAGTACCGGGTAAGAATAATGTCAATTTTTTTTTATTTATCTAAAGTACAAAGCAGCTCAAAGTAGGTATGGCATAGATATAATACTGGATGGATGTATCTATCTATCTATTTATAGCTCTGATGTCTCGTTCCCTCCGGGAACTCTACCAAGCGGTTGGTCACAACAGAAGAGTACAGTTTTCCTTATTCCAACACTCCCTCCTTACTTAGTCAAACCCTCCTCTGCCCCTCACGTTTCTCTCCCTTACATACTCTTCCACTCTTGTTCTCCCATCTGTTTGATATATAGATAATTATAATTTTCTTTCAGGACGAGGATGAGGGTATAGACGTGAGCAGTGTTTACAACGAGCGCAACAAAGCGTGGGGTGCAGGGACAGGACCCTATGTGTATGAACTCTTCTCCATCATGATCCATTCTGGCAGTGCCTCAGGCGGCCACTATTATGCCTACATCAAGGACTTCCCCACCGGCGAGTGGTTCTGCTTCAATGACCAGAGTGTCACTAAGGTCAGTATCGTACTGCGCAGTAGCTAGAGTACTCTGTTGCCATCATGGGATCTACATCATTTTCACTGTCATAATAATTATTTTTAACATCAAGAGCATTTATGGAAGCATAGTTTTTGTTTATCATCATCATCGTCATGCTACTGTAGAAGGCAATGTTTATTGGAAAAAACCATTGGCATCTTATGTGAATAAATATACAGTCATCCCTCCGCTATCGCGTCTAATTGGTGCCGTAAGTAGCACGTGATAGCGGAAAACGCGATAGCGGAATTTAATAACTAATGGGAATAATTGAAATTGGTTCCCAGTCCCTCATATTTCAAGAATTTTCCTCCCTAAACATGTTTTTTTTTACCAATATTTCTTTGCATATAATGAAAACTGAAGTAGATAAGTAAGACCTTAGGGACTAAAGATTAATGATGAAAATTAGGATAGGTTCTTATGTCTCTCGAAAGTGACTTTTTATTTTTACTATGAAACCTCAAACACGATGGAAATTCATTAATTAAACATAATAGAACGTGTTCACATATGGAGAGTCGGGCGCCCGAGTCCCGAGAGCACGCACCCGAGTAGGGTGTCCGACTGACTGTAGAATGAGCTACCAAATATTAACTTAAAATTATTTTTCAAAACGATTGCATCCATTCCATATAAATTGGGTGGCAAAAATAAGTGAAGCATATCCGAGGAGTTTTTATACAAAACGAGCGAAATGATAATGAACATGTTAGGAAATGATATCACTTGTCTGTGAAGTGTGTGTGTGTTCCTACCACTTCTCCCGCATTCTTTCCCCCCCTACACTCAGTCTCTCCATTCACCCTAGCCAAAGGTCATGGAATATAGGCCTAGCCTGTCTTGTGTGTGACTCTCGTTTATGTTAGTAATTATGAGTTAACCACTATAGCTTCAACACTCAGTCATGTCAGGTGGTGCATTTACGAAATGGAAGGCCATATCCTTCCATATTAAGAAGGAAGTTATTTCGGTATTTCTTGGACAGAAAAAGAAGGAAACACTAATAACGTATGATTAATAAAATGTAAACAAACGATATCACGCTATCTCCCCCCTTCCCCTTACTACCACCATGAATGCCGTCGATGCCGACGACTCATTTCAGTCATGAGTCGTCTTAATACAAATTGTTATGCATTTAATATGCTTAATGCGAATTGTAATATACATCCCTGTAGTAACGATGTCTTATATTTGACATTCTATACGAGACCGAGGTGTAATTAGGCGCCGATGAAAAAGCTTTATCTCCACACATCGTATCACTAGTTAACTCTCTTGTGTTAAATAAAGATAGGGTTGATAAGCAGGGCTAGTTATAAATTAACCCAGTCCTCATCTTTACTGCTGTAACACCATGTCATGGTAAACATAGCTGTCAGTCGAGTGTACTTGGACAATCACATGGTCGCTACCTTCGCACTGCCAAATTTGAATGTTACGTGCGTGATAGTAAGCATACGGATGCGCTATAGAGGATGAAGGTGAACTTTTCACACATGCGCGATAGTAACGAAATGCTATAGTCGAACCTGCGATAGCGGAGGGATGACTGTACATTACATTAAAGTTCCTGTCGTAATCAAATAACCTTTATCATACATGAACTGCCACCTCACTAAGCACCTTGCACACACACACACACACACACGCGCACACGCTCACACACACACACACATATATATATATATCAGACTTGTCTCGATCCTGACTTGGTTTTGGTGCCACAGATCACATACGATGACATCCGAAAGACATATGGAGGTGGGTCAAGAGGAGGTTATTACTCAAGCTGGTCATCCAGTGCCAACGCTTACATGCTCATGTACCGCCAAGTGTCCAAAGACCGCAATGTTTATGCTCTCACCAACGACTCCCTTCCCCAGCACATCAAGGTAATGTTCTTGTGCTGACATTTCCATTTTCCTACAACTAACATCAGGTACATTTCTTGTCAGAGATGTGCAACATTGTATCCAGAGGGTCACAAAATAACCCATAAATAGCTGCTAATACCTTTAATATTATTGTAGGATGAGAATGCAAAATGTTACTGTGAAGGACAAAAATATTTTCTTCTAATAAGACAACCCAGTTGAATGAATAAGTATAAAACAAAAACTAAAAGCAAACCAGATTTTTTTTCAACATTGTCATCCAATGGGTTTTAACTGTGGTATTTCTGTCACCCACAAATTGTGACTTCAGGCCAAACTACAGTAATAATATATGCTTGGACTACCATGGGAAAACACCATCAACAAGGATTAATGACTAATGTTCTCTTGATGTGTGTGGTATAGGACCTTATAGAAAGGATGGAGGAGGAGGAGGCAGCAGAGAGGGAACAGAGGGAACTAGAGCGCAGTACATGCCGCATCAAGCTCTTCTGCCAGCTGCCTGGCCACCACACCATGCTGGAGAGGAAACTGCGTGTACACAAGGATGCTACACTGAAAGAGACCACACAGTTGGCCCACAAGGTCAGTGTAGTATCATCTCAAGACATCCTGGACCTGTTATGTGTACAGTAGCTAAGACAGATGTCTTGTTATAAGAGAAAGATAATACTTATACATATTAAAGATTGAAATTTTGTATATTTTATGTCTAACTTTCTGTTTTTTAATTGGGCTTGATTTCTTCACAGGAGTTAGGTCTCGAAGGGTCAGTGCCCCTGGAGCGATGTCGGCTGGTGAAGTACGAGGAGTTCCATGACAGCCTAGAATGTTCCTTTGAGGGCCAAGACCAGGAGCCCATCTGGGAGGTCCTTGGGGGAGTTAGGTCATCCTACAAGTTTGACCTCCTACTTGAGATTAGGGAGGAGGGGCGTCAGTTTGAAGTTTACAAGCCAGGAGGTGAGTTTCTTTACTATAAATCATCTGGATTTACAGCAAGAGATAATACAAAAGTTATCAGCTATTTTCTAAGTAGTTAATGATTTTGGTAAAAGTGTAGGTTGTGGATATGAACATTGAATGCAGCTTTTGTTATCTCTGACCAAAGGTGGATATTTTATATGTTTTCATATTAATTTGATCATATGGGAGATGTTTCTACATACAGTACCACCCACTCAGGCTACCTTAATCTGCCATGTGGTCATCCATGTTTTCAGTCCCATTTGCATTCTTTGCATGTTTTGTGTATGTGCCAATCGGGGAACATAAAAGACTGACGCACATATTCCTTCCAACTCAGGCACAACCATCAAGGCTCATATAGTAAACCTGGAAACAGAGGAGGTGGAAGGTCCTTACAGTGTGCGTGGATCACTTTCCATGACAGTACAGGAACTGAAGGATCAGCTTGGCCGCTCCCTCACCCTTGAACCAGACCGCATGAGGGTTGTACTTGAGAGATACTGCAACGACCTCAGACCACTGACCTCTGACAGCAAGACACTCAAGATGGAAGGTTTCTACAGATCTAACAAAGTAAGTTGTCTATGAGAAAAATGTAATATTGGTCTATTATGCATTAGATACTTACAGCCTTGAAATCTTTCCACAAGAGAAAATTTGAAAAAGAATATGTAGAGAGGAAGTGGAGTATTAGTAATAGAGTTGGAGGACTGCATGACTTAAAATGTGTCCTTCCTACTTTAGTTTCTCTAATTTTGTTCCTAATTTTGTTTGCCCCCTAAGTAGGCAGGTGTCTGATGCATTTGGCCACTCTTGTGTCTATATAAGGACAGTGGAAACCTGATGAATTTAAAGGTCAACAAAACTGATGACTTAACCCTTATATAGTTGTTGTTATTGTTGATGTTCACCCTTATATAGTCATCAGTGTCTGTTATGTCAAATTTACAAGTTTGATTGTCAAGACCCGTTCACAGAGACATTACATAGAACCTTCATAATTATAGCTTGCCTTCTCTCTGCTCTCTGTGACAGGTGTATGTGGAGGCATCAGGTCAGGAAGGGACAGACTTCTTTACCGGATCTCGGATGTATTGCGTCCTCGACCGCTACGAGAACACCATCACCCTCTATTGCCCTCTCCCAGACACAAGTCCAGGTATACTCAACATAGGCAACATTAAATAGAAATACTGTATAAAAACAGCATCTTCAGTTTGCCCCTACATTTCCCTCCTTGTGAGACTATGGTTTATTTACTGCACATTTATTTGTTGGTATTTGTCACCATAAATTTACATTTATTATATCACATGATATTATGTTCTTTCATTTCTATTGTGAATAACTGCAGTAAATTATTTTGAGTGCATTTATAACTCGATTAGTCAAATGATTAAAGTCTCAATAGTAAGGAGAAAATTTGTAGTGAAGAACTTGGCCTATGTTTCATCACAGAGGCACTGGAGGAGCTTCAGATCCCACCGTACAAGGAAGAGGAGGAGGGACAAGCGAGTGGCAGTAGCGTTGTGGGTGGGAGTCTCGTCACAGCCTCTGCCGTCGCTGCCACCTCACCCGCAGATTCAGCAGCCAGCCCGGCCAGTTGTTCCAGCAAGGACAGCGGGGTGAGGCTAGAGGTGCTGGGTCATGATGGCTGCCTTGTTATCTGTAGAGATTAGTTTATAGTATAGTGGTGTAGGTAGTATTACAGTAGTTTATGATAATTTTAGTGTTGTGTAGTATGCTGTGGTCCAGTGTGGCGAGAAAGAACGAGTGAGAACCAAACAGACAGAGTTAGAGAAATACAATCTAACACAAAGGACAAAAGAAGTAAGTATTGTATCAAAACAACTGCAGCCTGTTTTTTTAATATAAAATATGGTAGTGCAGTCAGTTGATGTAATGATTGGTTTCTTTATATTTTACATTTTGACCTGTTTACTTTTTGCTTGAGTGGCTTGAGAAATACTGAATTGACAAGACTAAGGAATGAGAAGGTGACTTGTATAATAGGAGTTATGTAATTATGTCTCCCCATAGAATGGAAGAAAGTTTTCTGAGATGGTATGGACACGTAGAATAAATATAGCGAGAGTGATTAAATATAAGGCACAAAGGAAATGAGGAAAGCCTCAAGATGATGTTGTAATATGGTGTATGAAAGAGAGGAATGGAAATGAAAAAAGTAAAAGAACTTGTCCTTCCATTCTTTTACTTAATGTGTCCTTTTGTTCTTTCATGAGCTTGGAACTCCCTTCTCATTAGGAAAAGGAAAGTACTGTAGTGTTGATGATGATAATAATGAGATGGTAAACTATGTCATATTGTGTGTTCAGATCAGTAGCAAGGGAGCATCTGACACCCTTGGGAGCGAGGAAGGTGAGGCAAGTGGTGGCTCAACCATCATGATGTCCTCCCTGGCCAGTCCCTCATCATCCTCATCTTCGTCCTCCCCTTCTGTCGCCTCCCCGGTCTCTTCCTCGTCATCTGCCACCACTGCTGCCACTGCTACCACTGCAGCCACCAGTTTAGACCCATCCACTGCTGCAGGAGATGGGTATACACTAGCTGCCAGCACCAGCACCACCTGTACTCTGTCAGCTGCAGGCAGCAGCGGCAGCACCAGTACCGCCACCTCACCCAACACAGTGTCAGCTGCCACCGTTTCAGGCGGGAACACCAGTGATGGAGAGGACGGAGGGGAGGACAGTGCTGCTGGTTCATCCCATGTCAACAGTGACCAGAGTGCCAGTGAAGACTCCTCACTTACTAGTGACAGTGACAGGTCAGTACACACTCGCTGTTCTAAACAACATTTACAATTTTTTTTAAACAACACACAAGCTTTGATATAAGTATAATCTAAATAGATATATGACCATTGTTGTAATGATTATTGTCATCTGGATAGATAGGTATATAAATACGTATATAGAACGAAGAAAAAAAAAAACCTATATAGATGAAGAGACATGTAAACAGATAGGTAAACAGACACGTATATGTAGATAGATTAATAATGAATACATTTTGTACTGTATTGTGGTGGTGCAGGACACTGGTGGGAGAGCCGCCTGAGGACAAACTTTCTGACGCCAGTAACTCCCCAGACTACCGCAATGTGTCATCACCAGAAGACAACGCCCGTGACAACAAGGTCAGTACTGTTGACACACACAGCAATGACAGATTTATTGTCTTTCCCACAGCCAACTGGTCAGGTTTTGTACGGCTAATTAGCCTGTTATTCTAAGGTTAATTTAGCTTTTCTTTTAACAGCAATTTAAATGTTCTATGATGGTCATTATAGCTGGCCTGCTTTCACTTTAGCATTTCATTTAGGTATAGACAGTTTGCAGTTTTAAATTATTTATGTAATTGAAAGGCAGAATAATGTGTCTTACTCTTTCACTGTTAGCTTCTGGATGTCAATGATTTACCGGTACTGGTATTGTATGATGTTACAGTATTAAATATTAGTTTAACCATATTTTTAGATCTAGTGAAATTTTTCCAAATTGCTTAGGATTTGGTGGCTAAATCTGATCTCATTTATCTCTTTTAAAATGCTGTATTATCTGGAAAATTTTGTCTGCTAATTCCTCCAAAATATATTGTACAGTACAGCAGCAATGTATACTAAGAGAATTTTCTCATGGCTAAGTTTGGAGGAATCAGTAGTCTGTATTTTGCAGACATCATTACAGATCCCTTAAATAATCCAAAAGCATTTGATAACCTACATATACTGTAGTAATCTTAGTACTGTAATGTGCCTGAATTTACTCATAGTTTTGACGTTGTGTTGGATGATTTTGTAAACTTGCATAAGTAGTAAATACTACCTCAGATTTTTCTGTAGGTCCATGTCATTAACATCTACAGTGTGAGAGTCCTGTATGTAGTTAGTACAGTATTTTCTTCTGCCATGTTGTAGTCTTTGAAAGCTTGGTCCATATTCAAGAGCAGTATCATGGTGTTCCCAGAGGCTTCATACAAATTTATCCAGCATAATTAGGCCTATGTCATTTTAAACATTATTGTACATGTACAGTACTCCAGAGTTGGTCACCTTCCACAATACTACCAGATGCTATCATTGGATTTTGAAGGTCTGAAGTAGTGTACAATGATGCTACTCTTGAATATGTCTTCTTTAGAAGCGTGTGATTTAAACAGGGAATTGCTGGCTTCTGATTTGTCTAAACTATGCCACAAAGCAGCACCTATCCTGAAGGAGCCTGTCTCTTGATACAGTTTGAAGAAATTAATGGCCTCCAATTCACCAACCAACAAAGCAGTGTGTGTGTATGTTTGTGATTTAGGACCTTATTGTCGTATTTACTGAGCCGACGTGAATGTTGTGCTCTGTGGTTCCTGAGTTTATCAATATTATTTGGTTTTCTCTTCCACTTGTATTTCCTATAATTTGTAGATCTCTATAAAGTTTTATTATCCCTCTCTAGTGCAGCATCCTGTTAACATTTTATCCCTTTATACTGGTAATGGAAACAAAAACAAAAACACTATGAAACCATTTGGTGAGTATTTAAATTCCTGAAAAATCAAAAGATACAGTGGTCTAAGTTTCCTTATGGCCCATAAGAACAAAAAGCTAATGAATAGCAGAAATATTCCCTGGCATGATATTGAGGGAACAACTAACACTGCCTGGCATCTGTGGTGCTGTGTGAGAAGAGAGAAGGAAGGAGCCACACTGTCAGCATTCACTTCAGCCCGAGCCTTGACCTGACCCAACCTGACCCGCATGTACACCAGATTAACCTTTTATCTCCCCGTGTCACCTCTCCCTCCTCTGCAGGGTGATGACACGGGCTGGGGTTTACCTATTTTCCAGGACACGGAGGTGGTGTGGGGGGAGGACGAGCGGGAGCGGGAGCCAACCGAAGTGAGGAGGTACTTCAGGGCACAGTACTTCACTGAGGAAGACACTGGACAGAAGAGTGAGTCTTTTTTAGATAGGAAAGAGAGTGAAGGAAGGGAGGGATGGAGGTAGAGTATTGGGTAGGAGGAGGGTAGTTAGTCAGGGTCGAGGGAAGGGTAGCAGTGAGAACATTGCATTAGGGTGTGAGTGAGGGTGGTACTGGAGGAAGGAAGGAGGGATTAAATGGACAAGTAAAGTTGTGTGGTACAGTACAATACTCTAGTTGAGTAAATGACATACTGAAGGTAAATGAATGCATAGATATTTCTGGTGCTCCTACTTTTATATTTATCCCACTTTCCTACGCTTTCCTATTGATGTTATACTAATTATTGTATCACCCAGTTTATGTAATAGCCTGACTAACTGTGTGTTGTGTTGCATTGCAGTGTTACGGGTGTTTGTGGACAAGAGGATCACGGTGGGACAGCTCAAGCAGGAGATGCAGCCCTGGGTTGGAGTCTCCCACCAGCACTTCAAACTCTTTAAGATATACTCTAACAGGTTAACTTCTCCTCCTCCACTTGTGTACTTGTCTTTCCATGTTGCTCCCTGTGTATTACTTACCTGTCCATCTATAATTCAGCACTTCAGATCATTAATTTATATTCCAATGGGTTCGATGCTTCTGTATTTTATTGCATCTGTCTTCATAAGTTTTTCTCGTCGTTCTGTCACACTAACCTTTCATGCTGTTCAAGGCATGAATATAGATTTATGTGGATATTGTCATGAAATAAAGCAGTCATTACATGTTATAGTGAAATACTGGAAATCAGATAACTTGTTAATTGTGAAGGGAAGTGGAGAATGAATTATTAGATATACAATCATATTTTATGGGTGAAGCTGGTAGAGAAATTCACCATTGCTTATATAACCCATGCCACTGCAGCCAAGAATTTGAGTGCACCCGGTTAACTGAGACTCTGGCATCATACGGTGACAATACGAGGCTGAGTGTGAGGCTGGGACGAGCACTACTACCCGGGGAACACAGAGGCAAAGTCTATCTCCTTGACCCACACAACACAGAGGATGTAAGTTATGGTGGTGTAGATTCTTATTACACACAGATTTAACTCTTTGTTTAACCCCTACAGTCTGGCTGACCCTACACTTGCCTCCCGCTTTTCGCTCACCTCTACCCACAAACTTCCTCAATTTCCCCTATTTTCACAACGCTCTCACTCTTAACCTATATAGTCTACTGACTTCAAAATTGTTCCTTACTTACCTTCAACTCTTCCTCTTTCGAATGGTTCCATCTGGAGGGCTCTACGATGTGTAGTTATGGAGATAGTGCGAGTTGAAGTAGACCAATTTCTGAGTGCGAGTTGAAGTAGACCAATTTCTGTGTGGGGAGAGCATTGTATAGTGGGGGATACCTGTATGTCCATGTGGTAGTGGATTATAAATATCTCAAATGGGGGGAAATACTTTGGGTCTTAGATCAGGGGTTTGTTACATTATACAAACTTGCATTGTATTGACCCCTTCATACTCCATTCAGTTCCGCATTTCATATCACAAGCTGTTTTTCAGTCTTTTGAAATTTCATCAAATTGACAATAATCTAACTTAAGTGATTTCACCTGACAGCCAGCCAGGTTCCTGATTGACTGGGTGGTGTGCAAAGGGGACACAATTGCAGCAGCAAAACGTGCCATCGTGCGTGAGGTAAATACTCGGTGCAACCTCGACCTGACCCCAGAGAAGGTGCGGCTGCGCAAGAAGAGCTGGAAGAACCCACAGACAGTGTACCTGGACCACCACCGCTTTGATGACAACATATCCTTCTACTCCAACTGGGAGCTCTTCCTTCAGGTAAGGTGTTCTTGGTTTGATGTGTCTGGAAATTTGGAGCAAGTTAAAACATTCTACATGACAAGCAGAAATTTATTGTTTGGAACTACAAGATTACATTACTACCTGTACTAATATTGTCCACCACATTCAGATATTATGTGTAATTTGAATGTTAAATTATGCAGGTACTGGAAGGGGAGGAACCAAAGACTGCCAACTCTGTGGAATTGTGTGTGTTTGTGCGGCGATGGCGACCTTCCTCTTACACAGTCAACCCATTGACTGAGGTGGTCATACCTGAGCCCACTGTCTCTGCTCTCAAGCTCAAGGTTAGTCCCTCTAGGATAAGTCAGATCAGCAATAGTTAGTTATGGATATTATAATACATATTGTACAGGATAGAAAAAAGTAGAAGACTTGTGCAAGGAGGAGTGCATGACTAAAATATTTAAGCAAATTCCAGTTCATTCAGGTCACTTATTAAGAGCTATACCATAGTTATGACTGACTTGTGTAAAGTTTGTAAGAGTTGTTGTTGTTGTTGTAGTCCTTGGCTTGTGACCAGCCTGAAGCTGATTTTCAACCATAGGAAAGAGCATCCACTTTCTATGTCCAACTCACTGAACTGACATTGCAATATCTCAAGGCAATGCTCACAAGGAATGATAATATTTTCTAATGTTACTCACCATATAGGATAAAGCCGGAGGCCACTGAAGGCAGCTTATCTGTTAGTGTATTATGAACACTGGGGGAAATTGAAGAACTTATGATGGTGGGCAGATATGTTGCAGAGTCAGTTGTGCCTCGTTGCACCTCATGATATGTTATTGAATAAAAAAGTCCTGGGAATATATTGCTGGTGTCCTAAACAAGGGAGAGAGGGTTAAATGAAATGCTGGATGGAAATGTGTTAGGTCAAGGGTCTACAATACTGTCATTTTCTTGCCAGTTATCTGAGGTGTTTGGCATCCAAGCAGAGGATGTGGAGTTTGCCAAAGGTAAGGGGACATTCCCATGTGACATGTCGGTGGTGGACGTACCCACAGAGCTGGACTGGACCCCTCGCACGGGCCACCTCGACCAACGACCCCTCTACATCATGGACGATGGAGCGGTTCTCTACTACAGGTTGGCCTTGTGGTTGTCTAGTAGAGAATTTATATCACATTTATTAGCTTGGTAGCTGTGAATGTTGTTGTTGAAGGTATAGTGATAGTGGTAGTAGTACAGTAGTTGTGGTAGTTGTACAGTAGCTCATTATATAGTACAAATATTTCATCAAAAATTTTCATCCTCTTTCTAGTGTACAATGGCTGGTATACAAAAGGCAATTTTTCATAATGTTGGCAGAAGCATTTGAAACTGTTAATTCTTTGAATTTTATCAGTATTAGTGAAAGTTCTATTTTCTCATGGTACCTTTGTTTTAGGAAAATTCTATGGAATGGTGCTTTGTATTTACATGACTGACTTTCAGGCTTCTTGATATGGAAGCAAGAGAGAGAACATTACTTTTGCTGCTTATAGAATATACATTTAGATGATCAATTAATGCAACTATAGTTAATGAGTTTGGAATTGAAGGTTTCTATGTATAGTAGTAGTGGGATAGAAAAAATAAGGAATTGGTCTTGGTTTCATTATGTTACTGTTCCAATGATTCTGATATATTGAAGTTTCAGTACATGCTGTCAGAAGTTTGTAGCTTTAACCTTGTATCTTACACAGTAGATTTCACACCCATAACCCCAGTGTATAATGAGGTTTGCCACGCATTATTTTCTCATGATATGTGCTGTGACCAGGGATCGAACAGAGGAACTAAAGGAGCTGAGTGAGGACGAGAAGCGGGAGCTGGTGGCATCAGAGAACCGTCGCCTCAACCGTGACTTTGGGTACTCTGGCCAGGGAGCAGCTGCCACCTCCACCTCCACGTACTCCAACCTCAGGTCCAGGGAGACAGGCCTCAAGATATACCTCAACCACAATGACTAATGGGCCTCCTGTAGTAGTAGTAGTAGTAGTGTTCTTTACCATGCATTGATGCCAGTTAAGTGATTCTTTTCTGGCTAAATAAATTTCTAGTGTCTGTAAAAAATTTGAGAAAAGGTGAGAATATACCACCAAATTATCAATATCATATTTAATACAAACTTCAAATGGTGCAGTACTCACAAACATTGGAATTATGCCTTCTTAGCATTGAAAAGACACTAACTTGTCCTTAGTGGCCCAGGGTGACACAGACCTTCTCTGTACCTAGTGATTGGGGTCTATGGTGTAGTGCCAAGCTAAACTGACTGTAGTGTTGCCAAGAGAACACAACCTAATTGAACCCCTGGCATCTTGTGTGGTGGTTACACTAACACACCTTAACTCATCAGAAAACAACAGACCCCCCTGGTGGTAACATAGTGCACTACTACTGAACAAGTGCTCTGTAAGAAGTGTTTATCCTCAATCATCATAACATTCACTAGGATTTTTTGGTCATTTTCTAAATCTGAGGCAGTCGAACTCAGGACACCAGTTAACTTACTGAGAATCAAGTATATTTTGCTGTATTGCATAAGGTGAGAAGTAAAGGCAAAATGCCTGCGATCAGATAAATTATAATTATAAAAATATTGCAAAATTGATACTCGGCACTTGTTGGCAGAGCTAATGACATGTTCTTAAAAAACTATGTACTAAAAGAAGGAAGGTTGTGGCAGAGATTTAAAATGACTGGGAGTATTGTAAATGGAAACACAATCCATATTAGGAAAATTATTATGATTGTAAGGCAGGGTCATGTATAATCAAGGACAATTCAACTTTGGTTAAAAAAAAGCTGGTCAATCATATACAAGATTGCAACTACACATACGTGCATATACAAACAAACAAAAATATACCTTACATATACTAACATATATATATATATTTTTTAAAGTATAGTTTATCGGCTGGCTCCGTAAGAATTGAAAAAATTTCTATTAGACCACTGATACACATACAGTACAGTATTACATTTTGTACATTCTCAGGTTCTTTACAAATATGCTGCATGTCCCATGAATACCTGGTCAATTTGTACTTGGGGCGGGGGGGAAACACATACATGTACACACAGAGGCACATTACAATCATATATTCACACCACACAAGGTATACAGAATTAGATGTACCCACCTCCATTATTAACATTTATTTGATCCACCTTGTTAAATGCATGGCCAACGCCTGTCAACCACTTGCTGCTACATTCTATCATGGAAATACCAGTCAGTGTCACTAGCTGCATAGGACTTCCTCTTTATATCCCTATTCACTCATTGTAACATAACTTGAAAGAAAGTAAATTAGAACAATTTTCAAAGATGAGCCTCCATTGATGACAACTTGTAACTTCAGGTCCAAGAACATACCTCAAAAGCCGTTTACATATATGGTACATTTTCAGTCAAGGTTACATACAGTAAAGTACAGGTTTTGTAAAATAAGTATATATATACTTGGCTAGAGAGAAAATTCTTGTCTTAAGCTTGCAATGAAGAAAATGTGTACAGTGTATTGCAATTCTGCCTCTTTAATTAAGGGATGGGAGTTTCTCAAGATTCTAGTAATTTGCTCAGGGAATGTCGTGGTATTTTTGTAAGGGCCTGTTCTATGAAACAGTTGATCAATGAGAAGCAAAGAGCTAGCCAGAGGTAATTGGCAGGTATTTGGGCCATAAGAAGGTTCCATGTGTGTCTTAATGTGGAACAGCATTTTAATCGTGGGAAAACTTATAACTAACTCAAAGTGAGATCCTTAGAACAAATATATGGCAATATATATAATTATACATAGAGGAAAAGTTGAAAAATAATAGGGTTGTGCTCCGTGAATACAGTATATAATAAAATGGCCTTTATGATGAATAACCCTGGTTTGTGCGACTATATGAAAGTTTATTGTAAAGTATCAAACATCTAATAACTAAAGTATCAGAATGCATTGTGATATCAAAAGAAGAAAACACTAAGTTTAATACCTCTACTATTATTACTGCTGATGAGTGAAAAAGAGTATAGTACAGTACAGTATATGAACCAGCTCATGTGATGATTAAAAACTGACATTACTTTCACGTGACATTGGCCCGTTTGCGATAATATTCATAGTGTTGATGATGGCTCTGCAGTGTGTTTTGGGAGTCATCATACCTTTACCACACCATCGTTGGCACTGTGGATATACTTACATACAGCCCACCATGCCATTGTCGTCAGCTCTTAAGATAATCTTTTAATTGGTGATGCAGTGAAATCCCCGAAGCTCAGACTGTTTAGTTCCAAACGAGTACTGTAAGTTATAGAGGGTCTGGCCTGGCTACTGCCGTCATACTAGTGCACTTCTGAAGCGTCACACAAGTGGAAAAAGTGTAGAAAGATAACCACTTGAGAACGAACAATTTTATGAGCAATATAAGCTACTACTTCCTTAAGGTGTGCTTATTAAAAAAGAGGAGATACTTCACTTTCCCTTCATGATAAAGTTGATAATTCTTTAACTCTGTAATCTGCCTAAGAAAAGTGCACAATTATAAAATTATTTAGTGCAGTTATTTCCACCTTCCTTCTGGTACTATGATTGCAAGATCCAGTAAAAGGAAGGTTTAGTTCCTCCCTTTACTTTAATAATAACACCATAAGACCTCAGATGATGTTTGACCTACAAGTGCACTGTTCCTCCACGTTGTAGCCTGGGCTGTCCATGCACTCAGTTCCTTTAGTAGTCAGTTTTGTGTTTTGAGGTTGTACATAAGTTAACTGTAAATGGAGTTGTGTTGTGCCAGTGGAATAATAATAATAATAGCTTGAGTGAACTAAATGATGGTTCTGGCGGGTGTTGTGTGGTGCAGGTGTTATTACACAGGTGTCCTCATTCTCGGTTTTCGCTTTGAAGACGATTGTGTGGTCACTGGAACGAAAGTGTGTCAATGTATATAATAATCAAACTATATAGTGAAAGTAACTCTGGCTGATATATATTAGCTGACTGAGTGGAAACTTGGCTGCATTTGTCTTTCTTCCTGATTTACCTTATCTATATTATGGGGACTAACTTGGCAGATGTAATTATAAAAGAAACAACACTGACAGAGGTAGAACTTAAACCACACTGGCTGAGCATTGATGGACCTCACTGTATCAATGTGTGCTTGGTGAGGTGAGCACTGAGGCACCTTGTTATATCATCAGCATAGGCTCATGTTGTGACTCGATCAGTGGGGTTTCTTCAGAATTTCTTTCTCTTTCAAATATGTGTTTCTCAGTCTGGGTGTCAATAAATTCTGAGAGAGAAGTTGAGCTTGAGGGTTTTACTATAACTTGGAGAAAATGCAGTGTGTGTGTATATAAGATAATGAGTGTGTGTTGGTAGGCAAACCAGTGTGAATTGCCAGGTGCTCAAAACAGAGACTGTTGTTTGTGTATTCCTTGTGAGTGACAGGCAGCCATATTTTGGTCACGTACCATTGCTTTGGATCATTCAACTTGTTGAGACTGTTTTGAAAATATTTTGCATATAAGATTTTGTATATCAGGGATTAATTGGATGCTTTAAGACAGTGCTGCCAACCAGTGTATCACATCAGAATGATTTAAAGTAAATTGTGTATAATTTTCAAGCATTATGTTAAATATCAGCAAGTGAGTGGACACAAATCAATTGGTTTTTCTTCATCAAAAGTACGACACAAGAGTATGGGTGATAGTAGTGACTCGGATTTGTTCTGTATACAGTATAAGGAACCTGTTTAATGTGGACAAATTCCTCGGTGGTGTTATTAGACACTGGAAGGCACTTCACTTTGTTGGTGAGTTGGAGGCTTCTGATTCTACTAAACTGTGCCTTGGAACACATTGTCTTGGCATAACCATGGCTCTTTGCTTTGTCACAATTTGTAAGAATTGGCAGCTTTCAATTTGGAGTCCCACTTGGTTGAACGTACAGATTTAATAAGTCTTGGAAAATTACCCTCCTGTTGAGTTAAGTATTGGTGATAAGCCATTTTTTATTACATTTCAATAGGTTAGGTTAGCAGTATATAGTACCTTCCTCTTATTATATTATGACATAAAGATAAAGTGGAATGTATTTGAATTAAATTATTTTTTGGATGAATATCAGGCATTATCTTTCAGTTGTTTTTTGATACTTACAAATCAGTCTCTGTTAACTATTGACTGGTTTCACATTCGGTAGCCACGTGTCAAGGGTCTTGTGTAATTGAAAGATTGGAGTCTTGTGGAAATCTTCTGTGTTAGACAGTACTACATGTATCATAATGACATTTGTAGATAATGTACACAAAGCATCAATGTAAGAAGTACAAGAGGAAGATACTACAGATGGTGAAAGGCACAAATTTTCAATAACATGCAGCAACAATCCATTATGGCTAGTGCAAATTATGCAAATATTCTATATGTGATTGGAATGGTGCTTGACCAACTATGTTTACCCAGAGTCTGTGTCCCAAAGCAACTTAGGCCTATGTTTGTAACGTATGTGATACCAGAACAATATATCATTTATATAGAGTACAGTATTATGGTCAGATGAATGGAATGTGTTAAAGGAGAAGTGTGTTTTCACTAAGATGGCTATTCCTGATTTAAAGGAAGGTATGGAAGATGAGCCATGGGCAAGGCAATGACAGTGACCAGTATGATTCTTCCATGCACATGTCATGGAGCCATCACACTAATCATCGTCATATCTTGGCCCAATAATTTTCTGCTTTAGAGCAGCCGGTTTCATCTTAGAGAATATGTGCCATTCAAGGAGGAGCCTTTACTGGTAATATCTTTTTGTTTTTTCTTGTTAGATCTCAAGCAGCAATAGCTGTATGAAGATTATAAATTTTAACTCTGACTGGTGGACATGAAGTACTGTGTGTTTGGCAAACCTCATTTTCATCAACCAGTTTGGATTATCTTCAGTTCACCTTTGGTTGTGTAACTGTAATTTTCACTCCAGTAGCCAAACATTGTGAGTGGAGGCTGCTCCTCATGGTGTTAAAGATTCCACAATCTGTCTGTGAATATTGCATTATCACTGGTTGGTTTTATTGTTTGATGTTTGAGCCAGGAAACTTAACCAAGCCTAGAAGCACTTCCTGCTGGCTCCAAGGAGGAACAGCCTGACTGATCCTCCTGCCGGCATCCTCTCTAATAATCTGCCTTACTTGTGATTCAACTCACAGCCTCTGTCTCTCACACATTACACAGGTATACAGTGTTAGCTCATTGCCAGTTTTCTGGTGGCCTGTACATAGCTGCACCTAGATTAAATATTTCCATTGGCAATTGTCTCTTATAAGGTGGAAGGAAGGGATCAGTGTGTGCTTCCTCCTGCTCTTCTTGTTCACTCTACAGTAGGAATCTGCTTAATACAAGTCAAGTGATGTAACAATTTTATGAAATGTTGACAAGCATATAGCCTATACTGTTAATGTATAGCAAAGTACTTATAGTTTATAATATGATATCTGAATGGAGACTGGCTAAGGATATGGCATGTCATTTGGTTCATATTGAACATTTTGTTTGGAAGCAAATTTTTTTTTTGTATAGAGCTGTGGAAACTTTCCTATGAAAGTCATATGGTATTGTCACACCTCCCTTCTCAACATTATATCTGTTACAAAACTAAGAGAGTATGACATTGTCTCAGTAACAAACTGATCATACCTAGGTTCATAACTTCAAGGGAGGACTGACAGTGCTTATTGCCTGTGTGGAAGATTCCTCCAGCTGTACATGTGAAGAAAGCAGGAGGAAAAAGATTGAACAGTAAGAATAGGATAAGTTTTGTGAACAAAACAACATTGCTTCTATTGATGGACCGGTAATCTTGGCATTGTTGATGGTTGGAACAGTTGTCAGTGATTCACCTTGTATATAAATTTCAACTTGTTGCACTGATCAGTCAGTCAGTCACCATTGTACAGTGAAGATGAATGTTTAGTTTCTCCAATATCATCTCTTATTATGTACATATAAAAGCCATGATACAGAGTCCCCCTAATCTCTCTCCCTTAGGATGCATTCACATTAAGGCCAGAGATAGACCATATGCAAATGAAATACAGACATGGGAGGGAGGAGAAATATCTAGTGTAATCTGAAGTGGCAGTAGGTAGGACTTACTCAAGAGCATGAACCAACACATTTAGGTCTGGTAATGTTCTAAATTAGGGATACAATAGAGAATGACACCGTCACACACATTGATTGGTTTTTTTGAACCACTAGTGTGTGTGACATAAATTCTGTTCACTAGGAAGAGAGGGAGGAATAGATAAGAGGGATGGAGTGAAGAATATGAAAGAAAGTATTGTAGTGTGAGTCAAAATGACTTGCATTGGTGAAGAAAAGGCCTGGGAGGTGATGTGTTTATGGCCATCTCTGTACAGTACAGATTAATAGTTTCTATTTCCTTCTTTTTAGATTTAGTAATTTTGGTTTAATGAGTACTTCTCCTGACTGACACACTGAATCCAAACTAGTACAGATGAGAAAGTATAAAGTTAAATATTTTTAATGATACATTCTCTAAACAAAAATATTGTATGAGTATAGTAAATAATACATATTGTGGTAAGGTATAAGATATACAGTTGTCTGCTGTTATTAATTTGAAACATCCAAGTCATCCATATAAACTTTACCTTAAGATCTGGTTATGCATTTGCCAGACAAAATTTATTGGACTTTTGGCATCAGAATATATTTGGTTTTGGCCTACTTGTGAATGCACCCTAAGACCAAGTGGATTCACTTATATTTCCTCCATAAAAATGTATGTATGTAAGTATGTATGTATGACTGTAATATATATATAAGTAACATTACTTGGGTGGTTCCCTCAGCTGATACAGCCAATGCCTTGTAATATATGTATAACTCGTGTTCCGTTTGTACAGTTGCCTCCAGGTGTATCGTTTACCCCTCCACTGTACGGTATTCATTTACTTATATACTAATTAATAGGCTGGTAAGTTTGGAAATTGGAGGCTACTGATGAGTTTAAACTTTACTGTCCCTCACAACAGCACCTTTAATGAGGGAGCCTGATTCATGGCTTAGCTTGTGGTTCAGCAGTTGCCTCTTATTTGCAGACAAGACCTTGGGACCCTGAAATTTGACCAGGCTGATAGTGGGAAAATGTTTCACCTATAATTACTGTATATCCTATGGTGGTTTTATTGACAGAAGGGGAGGTTATGATCAGCGCCTTCTCTTTGTAGTCGAATTAAACTTTATCAGGCACGAGACAAGTTATATTCATCTGAATTATATGCGTTTGTTTGAAGGGATAGGGTATTGCCTTCACATGGTATTATCAGTAGGCAGCACACAGCCCTCCCTATCCTCAGCCAAAGAAAGGACAGTGATCCACAGAACATTAGTCTCTCCCCGTAAGGGAAATATTGCCTGCGGAGACGTGGGCAGTACTTCAAGGGTTTTGGCTTCCCTTCGGCCCCAGCTAATCCTTTTCAGTTGTTCAAGTATCCCTCCGTTCCTTTTCTTTCCTTTGTACTTGCTGTCCCACCTCTCTATCACCCCTTCCCACTGGTGAGGGCTGGTTCCATCCAGAAATGAGGAATTTGGCAACCTCTACCACACCCTAGCCTCGGCCCAGTGGGGCTGACTGTATTCTCTGTGAATATTAGTTATTCCCCCCACAGGGCTAGATAAAAATTGTTGTAGGATCTGGTCACTTTCTATTATAGTGGATTTGACGAGATCTGCCAACATGGATTAAAAATCCACGTGAGGTGTACTGCAACCGGAGGCCTTTTTTTTCCACTGCTGTTTGGACCGCCAGCACACGGGGGTGCATTTCCCTTTGCAAGCAGCAGTGTAAACTCCCTCCCTCTTATGGTCCGTTTAGGGCTGGTCTCATGGAAGGTACGGCCCCACTTGTAGCTCCAATCTCCCTGGCAGTCGGAGGCCCCCAGACTCCTTGGTCCAGTAAGCTCTGGTCCCATTTCCTTGGGATGTGCTTCGGTAGCCCAGGCATATAGGGCCAGCCCCTACTTTATTTTTTTTTTTATTTTTTTTTTTTTTTCACTGCGACCAGAGTGTACCAGGGGTCTGTGGGGAGAACATCAACAACAACATTAGTCTCGGGTAACAAACGCCTGAACGATGGGTGAAAAAACAAGTTAATTAAAAGTCTAAAGAGAAAATAATTATACAGAATAATATTAATAAAGCAGTAGCCCTCTTAAAAAGTCCACACGTAATTATAGAGAATCTTTGTAAGGAGAGCAGCCAGACAATGTACACAGACTCCCATGTTGTAATAATAATACTCTACCACTATAGTCTCTTGAACCAGTAAGGTGTGTGATGTTGATGGTGGGGGGTAGATGGTACACTTGGAACTTACTGTGGATGATGCTTCTGTGTTTCTCTTCATATCAAGATGGCCCATTGAGAGGGAAGATATTTTTTCTATTACTATATGGAGATAAGTCAGTTACTCTCCAGTGTATGGTGTAGCCTTTCACTTCTCTTAGTATTTTCTCTTTACAAGTAACAATAATAATATAATTGTGTTTTTCCCAACAGGCTAGTCTGCTGAACCCTCGTCATCCTCCTTGTACATTTATGTGTATATGTTTAAGTATTATTATTTATTTCAGATGTTTATTATTATTATTACTATTATTATTACCATTATTATTGTTTGCAGACTCAAAAACTTGTCAAGTTTAATGATGGAGCTTCCTTTGGTTACTCTGATTAAATAAAGTGATCTAAATAGCTTGTATATGCCTGAGTATGCCCTAACCAAATTACAATGTAGTCATCATCCCTTACTCAAAGGGAATCGGTAGACATATATTTCAAGCAAGATATTTTTTTGCAATGCAATGTGAATGCCTTAATTTATACATTGTAGAGTCAAAACAAATACTTTCACTTGACACATGTCATCGTCTCATGAGTTGGTTGTTTATATTCAGATCCATAAATGCTTTGGTTGTCACACACAAGTACTTTTGCCACAGTTGAAATGAACTGGTTATTCTGCTAATCGATAGAAATGTATGTATATTCAAGAATTCCCACCAGTATCATGCACATTTAGTCCCTCCATAAAGCCACGTTCAGAATCCAGACAACGGTCAGTGGCCAAATTCTACTGGGAATGCCGGTGGATGTTGTCCACATTGCAGTCAATGAAATATGTAGGCGTGCCAGTAGGTTATCGAGTGTGGTATGATAAAAATGGTGCTCAGTACTACCCAGAAGAAAGTATTGTGTAGCATACACATTACTGTGTGTGTTAAATAAATGGCTAAAAAGAAAGATATATTTGGGAAGCCATACTACAACTATTATAAGAGCTACAATAAAAAAAATATATGAAATAATGCTTAATTATACAGTATATACCGTTATGAAATAATGCTTAATTATACAGTATATACCGTTATGAAATAATGCTTAATTATACAGTATATACCGTTATGAAATAATGCTTAATTATACAGTATATACCGTTATGAAATACTTGATAAAAACCTAAATAAAATGTAAAGGTTTATGGTATATAGAGAAACACATTATTCAAAGATACATATTTAATGAATATTTAATAATAATAATAATAATAATAATAATAATAATAATAATAATAATATATATTAATAATTAAATATTTAATAATTAAATATATTTAATGAATAAAGAGTTTGATATATTTAATGATACACATTATCAAGGTGTACAATTAACAAATTTGAAATTTGTACTACATATAAACACTGAAAATAAATAAGCTATTGGAAATATAAACCTACGAGAAAATTATAAGTAATGGATCAATATATAAATCCATCCAAAAGTGAGATAGATTTTTGAAGTACAAACAAAATCATAGATGGAATATATGACAAATAACAATTACATATACATAGATAGATATATCTATTATATAAATAAAAACAAAATTAATACTATATAATATTATTTCTCTACATATTATATTGAAATACATATATACAAACATTCGTATTATATTGAATAGTTTCATAAAACAAATAGATAAATACATATATACAAACATTCGTATTATATTAAAAAGTTTCATAAAACAAATAGATAAATACATATATACAAACATTCGTATTATATTAAAAAGTTTCATAAAACAAATAGATAAATACATATATACAAACATTCGTATTATATTAAATAGTTTCATAAAACAGATGGATAAATACAACAATTGTCTCATTTCAGTTGTGGGTGGTGGTGGCTGAGTGGATAGAGTGGTGGACTGTGGCTGTGAAGGACCATGGTTCGATTCCACCTCTAAACGCTTGGGGTTTTTAAAGGTGTTGAAATAGATGTAGCTGTGTTGTGAGAGAATATAAGTATGTGTGTGTAAATATAAGAGTTGGAGAATGAATGTACGTTTATTTATATTATATTAAATAGTTTCTTCCTATACCAGATATATAAATATGTCAATAGTGTGTATAATAATTGGGGGTGGCGTAGCACAGTGGATAGTGTAATGGACTGTGGCTGTGAAGGACCGGAGTTCAATCCCACCTGTTAACATCTGTTAAAAATGTGGGCTGTGTGTGTGGAGGGAGGTGGAGAGAAGATGTGTGTGGGGGGAGCTGGAGAGAAGGTGTGTGTGTGGGGGGGGGGAGGTGGAGAGAAGGTGTGTGTGTGGGGGGGGGGGAGGTGGAGAGAAGGTGTGTGTGTGTGGGGGGGGGAGGTGGAGAGAAGGTGTGTGTGTGTGGGGGGGGAGGTGGAGAGAAGGTGTGTGTGGGGGGGGAGGTGGAGAGAAGGTGTGTGTGTGGGGGGGGGAGGTGGAGAGAAGGTGTGTGTGTGTGGGGGGGAGGTGGAGAGAAGGTGTGTGTGTGGGGGGGGGAGGTGGAGAGAAGGTGTGTGTGGAGGGAGGTGGAGAGAAGGTGTGTGTGTGTGTGGAGGGAAGGTGTGTGGCAGGTGGAGGGAGGTGGAGAGAAAGTGTGTGACAGAGTGAATGAATGAATGTATGTGTGTAGAAAGCCTGTCCCCCCTATTCCTGCACCCCCCCCCCCCCCCAGCCTCTCCCATACATGCAAAATAACCACAGGAGAAATAATAAACAGAACAGTAATTTCGAAAGTATATTACATCTTCAGAAAATTTTATATATATATGAGTGTGTGTCTTTTGTCTCTCTCTCTCTTTTCTGTCTTTCCCCCACACAGAGGGAAAGACACACACACACACAGAAAGAGAGAGACAAAAGACACACACACAGAAAGAGAGAAAGACACACACACACTCACACATAGAGAGAGAGGGAAAGACACACACACACACAGAAAGAGAGAGACAAAAGACACACACACAGAAAGAAAGTCTCTCTCTTTCTGTGTGTGTGTGTCTTTCCCTCTCTCTCTATGTGTGAGTGTGTGTGTGTCTTTCTCTCTTTCCCTTAATCTCTGTCTTTTCTTTCTTCTTTTCTTCATTCTTCTCTTTCAAAAACCAATCTGAAACAAAAATGAATAATTAATTAATAACAAAAATGAATAATTAATTAATAAGAAAAATGAATAATTAATTAATAACAAAATTAAATATTATTAAATATATATTTGTTCTATTTTATTATAATTTAATTTGAATCAAAACTAAAAAAATTATTACTTTCAAATAATGTATATATGTATGTATGTATGTATATATGTATGTATGTATATATATATGTATGTATGTATATGTATGTATATGTATGTATATGTATATATGTATATATATATATATGCGTAAATCCACAAGGAAGGAATAATCAACATGGAGTTCCAAGTGCTTTGTTGTAATTCACATCTTCAGGGAAAGAACAGAATGTAAAAGAATGGTTGCTGAGAGACACCTTATATACAAATACACTTAATAACTAAATGGCAACCTGATGGTGCTAAAAAGGATTTACCTGACATGACCTGACATGACCTGACCTGACCTCTAAACCTAAGATTATCCTCAGTCATTAAGGAATAGCAGTAGGACTATTATCTTATTAACATGTATAGATGCTACTGTTTAATATCCCCAAATTTATTTATATAAAGGTCCTACAAACGACCTAAAACGTTTAAACTTTAATCAGATTAGTTATAAAAGTATAACTAGATTAAACATTTATATTGCTGCAACTATATACATTCACCATTCTACAACAATTAATACCAAAACTCTAGTATATGACTGATACGTATTTATAACAAAAATACAGTTTTACACACGAAATGACAACACACTGTTTCACTACCATATTTCCCAGCCACTCACCCTCATAAATTATTATTACTACACGTATTCTTACACAGCTTTATATTCTGTAATGAATATTCTACCAACTCACTCTGACTACCAAAACAAGCAATCTAATATTTATTTATATTAAACAGAGTTCCTATGTTCTAATAACACTAAAAAACAACACGAATTATTATGGACAATACTACAGTTACCTCAACGTATTTCTTTACCCCTTGTGTAGTACTTGTGGCAAAACTTCCCATGTAATACACGATAAACACTTGTAAATGATGACTCCTCTCGTTCTATCTGCATAAACAGTATCTCATGCTGCTTCGTGGATTATTTATGTACTTTTATTATTTTTTACATTTCGTGACGGAAATTCACAGTGTAATCGGTAATATTATTATTAACATTCATCGAGTACTGCTCCTCTGCCACACACAAACCAAGGGGTACAGAAGGACCTTAAGCCAACTGTACAACAATGGCTGGATAAGTGACTTTTCCAAACCATCCTCAATGTTGACAGAGGTTTACAACACCATGCAGCCATGTCATGAGGATAAATTATTGCTGTACTTACATTGTATTTTAATTTCCTTTTCTGGTTAAGTAGACATCAAACACATGGCCGCCACATCTGCAAAAATATAACACGAGTCACTATGTTGCGTTTATTTATATATATATATATATATATTTTTTTTTTATATATACCTATTTCCTTTTAAGTATTTACTGTTAAATATCTAGTTGTCTAAATATATGAATAACGAACAATTAGTGATGCAACAATAAACACGAATACATAAAAACCTGTAAGAATAAAAGTGATGAAGGAAGGGGGTTGAGATAACAAGAATGGATAATAAAAGAAGGTATGAAGAGGGAAGGGTAGTGGTGGACTCGAGGTAAAGGCAAGAATAACGAAGAATCCAACAACGGCGACGAATGGATGAAGAGAGAGAGAGAGAGAGAGAGAGAGAGAGAGAGAGAGGGCTGGAAAGGGTAGTGATGGACTCGAGGTGGAGAGAAGAATGCAACAACACCAACGCATGGATGATAAAAGAACGGATGAAGAGAGAGGCTTGTGGAGGGGGTTAGGGGGGGAACCTTGTCGACTCGAGGTGATGGTGTGGTGTTAAGTAAACGAGTTGCAGTAATGAACCAGAAACGACCCCATTGTCTGCCTGATGACGACCCCCCTCCCCCCCCTCCCATATCTTTCTCCACCTTTTTTTTCTTCTTGCACAATGTACGACCATCTCTCACACCTGCCTTTTTTCACAATCATATATACTATTTTCTTACTCAGTGTATGGTTTTTTTGGGGGGGGTGGGGGTGGGGGTGGGGAAGGTTATTGTATTTTATAGACTCAACTTCATGATTCACGACAACAAACTTTTCATGCAAACCTACTTACTTGCTCTCTTTCTCTCACTATCACTCAATGTCACTTTCTTTCCCTCACTCATAATATAGACCCTGTGATGTAGTCAGAATATTGGAGATAAACGAGTCCTTCAAATATTGCCACGAAACACCACCTATATGGAAGAAGCTTGTTGTTTCGTGGCATGGTTAGGAGGAACCACAAGCCTCCAATTAAATGCATACACGTTCACAGGGTCATTAACTCTCACTCTCTCTCTCTCTCTCTCTCTCTCTCTCTCTCTCTCTCTCTCTCTCCTCTCTCTCTCTCTCTCTCTCTCTCTCTCTCTCTGGTACCCACAAACAACATCACCAGCATTGAACTAAAATGAAGTGTTTGCAGGAATCAGTAATCCTTCAACCCTTCAATACATCCAGTCATAACACACCACCTCCTTAATTAAGAAACGTGTGTATAAGAACTGGCCACTTCTGATTCCTACTCACAATGCCACGAAACAACCTTCTTTCATATAGTTGGTGTTTCGTGACAATATTTGAAGGACTCGTTTATCTTCCAATATTCCCTACCCCTACCACCCCCACTCCTTACTATTCCATCCTCATCATCTCCCTCCACCCCTATATTCTATTTGTTCCCTTCATGTCCCTCCCCCTCCCTCCTTATTCCATTCCCCATCCTCATTATCCTTCCCCCCCCCCCCTGATCATCCCCCCCACCCCTCCTAATCATCCCCTTCCACCACCACTACAACACCGGGGGTAATTGAGTTAGAATCCAGGCATTGATTTTCATTACCTAAGTGTGTCAGGGAATGGCTCCTAAAAATCGCCTAAGCTCGGACACATATCCCCCAAGTGTGTGCGGTTACGGGAACTCTTCTTATTACCCACCCAAGGTAAAATTAACCCTCGGTTCACAAATTGCCCAAGTGTGTGCGCTTTGCTTAAAATAACCCTACGAATATACAGTAATTATTATCCTTCAATATATTGTTGTTATAATTTGTTCGCTATGTTTGTTGTTAATTGTTTTTCTCCTTTTTTTTCTTTTTATTATTGTGCTGTGTTGAGATGTGTAAGGTGGTTGTCCATTCTTTATTGTGAGGTGTGTGTGTGTGTGTGTGTGTGTGTGTGTGTGTGTGTGTGTGTGTGTGTGTGTGTGTGTGTGTGTGTGTGTGTGTGTGTGTGTGTGTGTGTGTGTGTGTGTGTGTGTGGTTTGTTGGTTAGCTTGGGTCAAATTTGTTGCGTGTGCTGTGAGTGCAAAGTATTTATGATTATATTGCTCGTGCAAGTGTGTATGTTAGAAGTGTAAGTGCTTTTGTTGCTGTTGGATATTTGTGTATGTTGGAAATATGAGTGTGTAGTATGTCTTTGTGTTTCAAGTACGTGTTAGAAGTGTAAGCATAATTGTGTGTGGTAGAAGTCTAAAATAGTAAGTGTGTGTGCGTTACAAGTACAGGTGTGTGCGTGTGTTGGAATCTAAGTGTGTATCATGCAAAAGTATCATTTAGCAAAAACCCGTGAGCCGTGCAAACAATAGCGGCCATCATCGACATTTACACCTGCAAACACACGGAATGAAATGGAAATACACAAATGGAATGGGAGTGCTGGCAGTTGTTGTGAGGCTTCCTGGGTGTGGGCATCACCTACCTGCTATGATTTGTATTAAGGTGCCTACAGTGCTGAGTTACTGTACTGTACTGAGTTACTGTACTGTACTGTGTATCCCTCAAAGGTACGCTCGTGATACGTAATCTCTGACCAGAGACCGAACGGCAGGCACCACACATACACACCCTGCATTCGAACACAGCGTCTATACAGTATGTGTACTGGCCTACTGGGTGGGGAAATGACCAATACCAGAGGATTCGAAGCTTTCTGCTCCTCACACTCTGGTCAAAAATTATGTATCACGATTGTACACCAAGACATCATTTATATGGGCTGGGATGGAAACTACTACTCGCACTTGTGATATACTACTACTACCACCACCACTAATACTACTACTACTACTACCACCACCACTAATACTACTACCACCACCACTAATACCACCACCATCACCCCACCCACTAACCACGTATCAATAATAATAAAAATAATAATCAAAGTAATAGTAATGATGATACGAAGAGGTCGGCGTGAAGTTGAAGTCAATTTTCCGTCCACACGAGCGAGATAAATACCCACCCAGCCGTGAATGAATTAATAAGGAAGGTGTTCATGTTACCTGGCCCCCGGAGGCTAATTATACGAACCATGCAGGTGTTGTGTGTTGGCTGTCAAAAAATATACGGTGTCATAAAATTCGGACAAGGAGAGTAGTGTCACATTTTCAGAACACCAACGAAATTCTTATATACATACATACATACATACATACATACATACATACAGTCCTTAGGGGAGGGAGGGAGGGAGGGAGGGAGGGTCTTTTTACACTTTTGGTACAGACACGAGCACTAATAACTATGCAGGTGTGCTTGCAATATCTAGAGACAGTAAATAAATGAACAATAAGTTTTCCATTGATATTGTTTCGTCGGTGAATAATTTGGACTGTTCAAAGCTTCACCCCAAACTGTATAGCCGCCGCCGCCGCCGCCGCCGCCATATTATTATTATTATTTTTTATTATTATTATTTTTTTTTTTTAATTAATAATATTTTTTTTTTTTTTTTTATATATATATATTTTTTTTATTAGTTATCATCGCCGCCGCCGCCGCCGCTAATACAACCATCATCATCACCACCACTACAAACACCATCATCACCACCACTACAACCACCATCATCACCACCACTACAACCACCATCACCACATCACCACCACTACAACCACCATCATCACCACCACTACAACCACCATCAAACCGAGTCTAGAACTTCTTTTATTATCCCGAAGAAGCGAAAGAAAAAACTTGGCTCCAACAAAGAAAGTTTAATGAAGCTGATGTGTGTGTGTGTGTGTGTGTGTGTGTGTGTGTGTGTACTACTTCGGATATCATTATTATATAGTCTGTAGCCCACCTGGATATTTACTTGTGCTCGTGACTTTACATATCAGTTTTCAGCTATAGTGAATTGAGAAAAGGTATTAGGTATCTATGAGTAATTATGATCGATGCGTGGATTCAATTGCATAAACATATATATATTTCTATTCAACACCATTATACATATACGTTATACACTAAAATTATACATATACGTTATACACTAAATTCATTATTCTTCCTATTTATTTGAGCATCAGTAACATTCCCGCGTTAAGCACTAACTTACACCCAAACCGATATTCAATTTTATACAAAGTCAATAAATAATATCATACACTAATTACTACTATTATAGTACGGAAAGCTATACATACGAGAGAGAGAGAGAGAGAGAGAGAGAGAGAGAGAGAGAGAGAGAGAGAGAGAGAGAGAGAGACAGAGAGAGAGGAGAGAGAGAGAGAGAGACAGAGAGAGACAGAGAGAGACAGAGAGAGACAGAGAGAGACAGAGACAGAGACAGAGACAGAGACAGAGACAGAGACAGAGACAGAGACAGAGACAGAGACAGAGACAGAGACAGAGACAGAGAGAGACAGAGAGAGAGAGAGAGAGAGAGAGAGAGAGAGAGAGAGAGAGAGAGAGAGAGAGAGAGAGAGAGAGAGAGAGAGAGAGAGAGAGACAGAGAGACAGAGAGACAGAGAGACAGAGAGACAGAGAGACAGAGACAGAGAGACAGAGAGACAGAGAGACAGAGACAGAGACAGAGAGAGAGAGAGAGAGAAATTAAAGAGAGATACCGGTAGAGAAAAACAAAAACCCGCTATAGTCAATTTGTAGATATATATGTATTTTTTTCATTTCGTGTAGTATGAATTCAGACCCATACTCTGATATAAACTAAATACCAGATAGACACAATGCAAACTACAAATCCGTGATGGGCTGTTCACCAATATTGTACCCGAAATTCGACAAAAATATCATATAAAAAAAAAAATACAATATATATTTTTTTTCTGATTTTTTTTTCTGATTTTTTTTTTTTTTTTTTTTTATTTTTTTTATATACGGGAATTGTGAGTGGACGTAAATCATGGTTCAAATATATACACTTTTCCAGGTTTTGTTTTTGTGGCTTTCATTGACATCTGAACTGGACAACACACACACATACACGTAGATAGCAACATACACACACATACATAGTAACTCACATACAATCATACACACATAGCAACACACACAAACAAGCACATAATATAGCAACAAACACACTTACACAAACAAGCACATATACAAAAACAAGCACAACAAGCACAACAAACACACTTACGCACATACACAAACAAGCACATAATATAGCAACAAACACACTTACACAAACAAGCACATATACAAAAACAAGCACAACAAACACACTTACACACATACACATACACAAACAAGCACACATAGCAACATACACACACACACGGGGTGAAAATTGAATCCCACTATATTATGTGTATGAGTGTGTTTTTCTGCAGTATTATAACGTGTATGTATGTGTGTATGTATGTATGTATGTGTGTATGCATGTATGTATGTGTTTATGCATGTATGTATGTTTGCATGCATGTATGTATGTGTGCATGCATGTATGTATGTGTGTATGCGTGTATGTATGTGTGCATGCATGTATGTATGTGTGTATGCATGTGTGTATGCATGTATGTATGTGTGTATGCATGTATGTATGTGTGTATGCATCTATGTATGTGTGTATGTATGTGTGTATGCATCTATGTATGTGTGTATGCATGTATGTATGTGTGTATGCGTCTATGTATGTGTGTATGCATGTATGTATGTTGGCTTGCTCCTGGTCTGTCTGGCATAACTATTCAAGGTCACCTACTAATATTTCCCGCCAAATCTTTCCTCCATAAATACCCCGGGATTCTTCAACGCTAGCCTTTTTTTCTTTTTTTTTAATATAACCTGCTATATTTATTTCATTCTTTGGACCGGTCAGAGAAATGAAGGTAAGTCTGTTTCTCTCTGTCTCTGTCTGTCTCTGTCTCTCTCTCTGTCTCTGTCTCTCCGATTTGGGATATTTTTTCCTGATATTTATCTTTTTTCTGATCTTCCCTTCCTCTCCTTCCTTCTTCTCTCTCCTTCCTCTCCTCACTTCCTCTATTTCGTACTCTCCTCTCCTCTTTTCCTTTCCCTTTCATTCCTTCTTTCGTCTCTTCCCTACTCCCTCCTTTTCCCTCCTTTCCTCATCCTCTCCCTCTCTTCCCTTCCCATCCTTCTTCTTTCCTCCCTCTCCTTCTTACTTCTCTCTCCTTCCTTCTTCTTTCTCTCGTCTTCTTTCCTACTTCTCTCTCCTTCCTTCTTCTTTCTCTCGTCCTCTTTCGTCCAAAGTCCATAAATATTTCCTGTGAGGCTTGACCCAACTTAACCAATATTGAGTCCACTATTCTATTCACATTTTCCTCAACCACCAAGAAAAAAAAAAAAGGAAGGAAGGAGAAAAGAAAGGAAGGAAAAAGAGGTGAAGGAGGGAAGACAAAGAGGGGAAGAATAATGAAAAGAAGGAAGAAAAAGAGAGGAAGAAACAGAGGGGAAGAAGAAAGGGAAAAAGGAAGTAAAAAGAGGGGAAGAATAAAGGAAAAAGAAGGGAAGAAGAAGAAAGAGAAAAAGGAAGTAAAAAGAGGGGAAGAATAAAGGAAAAAGAAGGGAAGGAGAAAGAGAAAAAGGAAGTAAAAAGGTGGGGAAGAATAAAGGAAGGAAGGAGAAAAGGAAGAATGGAAAGAAAAAGAGGGAAAAGGAAGAAAGGAAAGAGGACGGCATGAACCAAGGATCTGTTTCGTGGCATATAATTTGGAGGAATCACAGTCTTATTTCTTATTTCTTATTCTCACCTTCAGAAAATTATTGGAGGTTAGTTAGTCCTCCAATTATTGACACGAAACACCACCTACATTGAAGGAGCTCGTTTCGTGGCATAGTCAGGAGGAATCAGAAGCCACTAAGTCTCATACAAGATCACAGGGTCCTGAATTAAGTTACTAAAAGTTTGTTCTCTCTCTCTCTCTCTCTCTCTCTTATCATACATGGACAATCAATTAATTAAGTGATCGTGAATGAGAATTGGAGGCTTCTGATTCATCCTGACTATACCTCGAAACAAACTCCTGCCATATATTATACAGTAGTTGGTGTTTCGTGGCAGTAATTGAAGGATTTATTTACTTCCACTTTTCCGACTACATCACAGGGTCCCTTAATGTTAATAATAATACGTACAGTAGTTAAATGTAATGGGTTTATTATGATATATTTTAGGTAAAGTCATGATCTAATGTACTGCAACACTTTCCAATGAGATGGCTTCGAAAAATGATCCGAAACTATAGCTGTTGGTGTGTGCAATTTTGGTTCATAAAATTAACTCAAATAGCTCGCTTTTATTCACCAGGTTGCAGTACATTAGACCATGACTTTACAGTGGAGTTATTTTATTGCTAGTTAATTAGGACACCATGCTTGGACAAAGAATCAGATTTAAATATACAGTGGTGTTCTGTGGCTTGGATGAGTTTGGAAGAGTAAGTCTGCACCAGAGACAAATAATATAACTACTGTCTGTCTCTCTTTCTAAAACTAAAATTTCATACAACTCTCTCTCTCTCTCTTTCTCTCTCTCATGCAGTTCTACATCATTTCTCTCTAATTTCATTCAGTTCTATATCTCATCTCATCTCATATCATCTCTCTCTCTCTCTCTCTCTCTCTCTCTCTCTCTCTCTCTCTCTCTCTCTCTCTCTCTCGACGTGTAAACAATAGAGCTATATAGTTACAACCTGGTAATTTGTTTTCATTTAAATCTCTCTCTCTCTCTCTCTCTCTCTCTCTCTCTCTCTCTCTCTCTCTCTCTCTCTCTCTCTCTCTCTCTCTCTCCACTTGACCATTTCCAGCGCCTCTCCACATTAATCAGTGCTATCCAGAATTCCCAAACCCATGAATTTCTACGATAAAAATAGTGATGAGATCGAACACCAAAGAGACATGAGGTGAAGTATGATCTCCCCTCATTGTCTGTCTGTGTGTGTGTGTGTGTGTGTGTGTGTGTGTGTGTCTGGCTGCGTGTGTGTGTGTGTGTGTATGTGTATGTGTGTGTGTGTGTGTGTGTGTGTGTGTGTGTGGCTGTGTGTGTGTGTGTGTGTGTCTGGGTGTGTGTGTGTCTGGCTTTGTGTGTGTGTGTGTGTGTGTCTGGCTGGCTGGCTGTGTGTGTGTGTCTGGCTGTGTGTGTGTCTGGCTGTGTGTGTGTGTGTGTGTGTGGCTGTGTGTGTGTGTATATCTGGCTGTGTGTGTATATCTGGCTGTGTGTGTCTGGCTGTCAATCTGTGTGTGTGTGTGTGTGTGTGTGTGTGTGTGTGTGTGTGTGTGTGTGTGTGTGTGTGTGTGTGTGTGTGTATTTTTTAACCCATTCGTCTTTCTATCTATCATTTCATCTGTTCGTCTGTCTATCCATCTATCCCTCCATCTGTCTATTCATCCATCGATCTATCTATCTAACCATCTGTCTATCCATTTATCTATTCGTCTATCTATTCATCTATCCTACCATCTATCTGTCTGTCCATTCATCTATCCATCCATCCATCTATCTGTCTATTAATCTATCCTTCCATCCATCTATCTGTCTACCCTTCCATCAGTTCATCCGTCTATCCTTCTATTTGGCTGTCTATCTGTCTGTTTCTGTCTATCGTTCCATCTTTGTCTACCCGCTATTCACTCCAGTACACAGTAAACTTTAAAACACACACACACAAATGCACAACACAAGCAAACAAACAAACAAACACACACACACACGCACATATATGCCTGTATAAACACACTGGCAATTTCTCAGAAGCAAACGTATGTACACCGCAACGTACTCATAAATACACACACACACACACACACACACACACACACACACACACACACACACACACCTATTCTCTCTTACATACATATTCACAGACATGATCACAATATATACACACACACATTCTCTCTCATACACATTCACTTTCTCTCACACATACACACACACATTCTCTCTTTTACACACACACATTCTCTCTTTTACACACACACATTCTCTCTTTTACACACACACATTCTCTCTTTTAC
>JAWZYT010000236.1:20000-22500 GCA_034508575.1 Petrolisthes manimaculis | reverse complement strand
CTCTCAAACAAACAGAGAAATTATAGTCAAGCCTTTTAAGGGGAAAAAAATCTCTAGTTGTTAAATTGGAAGGCTACAAACTCCATCTAACTATACCAGAAAACAGACGCCTTCAATGGTACACTGTCAGGGGATCTGTTTATTGGTTATAGTTTGGAGGAATCGTAGACCTTCCAATTCACCACCACCAAAACATAACCTCCTTCCCCTTAATTAAAAACCCTGTGATCGTGTATGAAAATTGGGGGCTTCTGATTCCTCCTGACTATGCCACGAAACAAACTCCTTCCATATAGGTGTGTGTGTTTCGTGGCAATGTTTGAAGGACTCACTAACCTCCAATATTCTGACTACATCACAGGGTCCTTAAGGGGTGTGTGTGTGGGAATAGAGAGACAGCCTTGGGTTTTTTTAGGGGGGTGCGGAAGTAGGGGAACAGGCTTGGGGTGGGTAGAAAGCCTATCCTCTATTCCCGCACTCCCCAAACCCACCCACAAGCCTGTCCCCTTTCTCCCGCACCCCCCCAACAAACCCCCTAACCCTGTCCTCCTTCTCCCGCACCCCCCCACCAAACCCCCAAGCCTGTCCCCCTATTCCCACACCCCCTTAACGTAATAATATCGAGTGTACCGAAGCGTAAAATGAGTCCTGACAAAGCCTGGGGAATGAGACGAGACAAATCGAGTTGGCACACATCAACAACAAACACACTTTATCACCATCTGTTTTGTTAGTTTTTTTTTTTTTTTTTTTTTTTTTTTTATGCTGGGGTAATACACACACATATTTAAATGCACATACATACCCTTCATTCGTCCAGTTACTCTCACACACAACACTCATTATTCACTCACTCACACACACACACACACACACACACACACGCATATATGCACATATACTCGCTCACTCACTCTCACACACACAACACTTATTCACTCACACACACGCACATATACTCACACACACACACACACACACTCACTCTCTCTCTCATCGTATTATCATAAAATTACATAATACTAAATCAAAAGTAATTGCCTACTACCTCCCACGTAAGGTATGATGCATTGGAGGTGATATTCTCAACATATATTACTATCTCATTTCCACGCCTCCATCTCACACATACTTACTTATACTGCCAATTGTGTGTGTGTGTGTGTGTGTGTGTGTGTGTGTGAGAGAGAGAGAGTGAGTGAGAGAGAGAATATGTGAGTGTGTGTGAGCGTTGTGTATGTGACCCAACCTAACCCAACCTAACCTAACCTAACTCAACCTAACCTAACTCAACCTAACCTAACTCAACCTAACCTAACCTAACCTAACCTAACCCAACTCAACTCAACCTAACCTAACCTAACGTAACCTAACGTCATTCCAAGGTAACCTACACGTTCTTCTCCCTATATACAAATTGCTTCCCCTGGCTGGATTATCGGAAACTCATGGTAAATTGGAATGGCATCCAGAGGGGGAGCGGGGGGCAGAAGGGGGGTGGGGTGGAAAAAGGAGGAGGTAGGGAAGAGAAGAGGAGGGGTGGAGGAGGAGGTGGGAAGGAGAAGGAGGTGGAGGTAGGGAAGAGAAGAGGAGGGGTGGAGGTGGGAAGGAGAAGGAGAAGGAGGTGAGGAGGAGAAGAGGGGGTGGAGGTGGGTAGCGAAAAGGAGGGGGCCAAGTAGGAGAGGGGGTCGACTTGAAAAATAAACAAAATATAAATGATAATAATAATAATAATAATATCCTACGCTTCACACTGACCTTAGCTATTTGAGAAAGAATACGTTTAAGGAGCCTGTGATCGTGTATGAAACTTGGTGGCTTCTGATTCCTCCTGACTATACCACGAAACAAGCTCCTTCAATACGGGTTGGTGTTTCGTGGCAAGGTTTGAGGGACTCGCTAACCTCCAATTTTCAGACTACATGCATCGAGGGGTCATTTCTAACTTAACGGTATATTCTTGCCTGCATCCATGTTTATAGAAAATGGGGAAAGTATATGGGTGCATTATTTTGTGAAGGAATGCAAAGTTGTCACGCACACGCACCCACTCACTCACACACACACAAACACACACACACACACACACGCACACATACATGCACACACACACACACACACACACACACACACACACACACACACACACACACACACACACACACACACACACACACACACACACACACACATGAATGAAGTACAATAACTATACAATAAATAAATAATATCAACGAATTAATTGGTGGACTAGAGTATAACAGATTCCTCAAGATTATACCACCAAACAAACACACACATCCCCAGTACTATTTATTCTTTCTGTTTCGTGGCAGAGCTTGGAGGAATCAATATCACTCGTGGGGATGGGGGTGGGGGTGGGGGACAACAGCTGACCCCCTGATCTGTGGTAAGGATTGGGTCCAGATTGGTTGAGTAATGGTCCGTGGGATTGGGAGGGAGGGAGGGACTGGAGAGGGATTTTTCTTCAATTACGTTG
>JAWZYT010000236.1:15000-17500 GCA_034508575.1 Petrolisthes manimaculis | reverse complement strand
TCTCTCTCTCTCTCTCTCTCTCTCTCTCTCTCTCTCTCTCTCTCTCTCTCTCCTCACCCCTACCACCTCTATCTCCTTTCCCTCCACCCCAACCCATTCCTCACCCTAACCATCTCTCTCTCTCATATTCCCTCGCTTCCCCCTATCTCCCACGTTCCCTCCCCCCTTCCCCTCCACCCCAACCATCCCCCCCCATCTCTTTCCCCTTCCCACCCACATTGCCTCCCTCCCAACCTTGACCACCACACCACCACACCACCACCAACCCCTGCCAAGAATAAGAGACATTATAGTTTCTAGTGTATCGCTTCCCATCACGGTTATTGCTTCTCTGGGATCACTCACCTTCAACTCCAACATTTCATAATATTATTCCTCACTGTTGTTTATGAGAGTATGAGTAAATAGTCATTGATATATTATTAACTGTATATTATAACTATGTAGTCATGACAGTGTCGTTAGTATAAGTAGTCGTTGATTTATTATTGCCAAGAGTTTACAGTATATTATTTTATAGTCATGACAGTTGTTAGTATAAGTAGTCATTGATTTATTATTGCTAAGTATCGCCTGTCACTGTGGCTGGCTGGAGGTAACCGAAATTCTGCAAACACATTCCCAAATGAGAACCACAATTCCTTAATGCCTGAACGATCAATTACGACCAATTAAACAGCATATAGTAATGCAAATCACGAATTAATCGCCTACCTGCTACACCCAATAAACACAATGATAAACCTATAAATTTGTAACCTATTTGACACATTAACTAATTATTATACATGTTTACATCGTAACATAACCATAAATATATGTACAGTCTCCTCCACTCCCGCTGTCACCAGTTCAGCGTTGCCAACGTATACACCCGGCTTCGTGTGAGCTACCAGTTCCGACTCTCACATTCGAACACCTGCCATCAACCCTTACTCTTACTGGCAGGTGTTTCGGATGTGAGAGTTCGAACTGGTAGCTCATACGATGCTGGATGTATACGTTAGCAACGCTAAGCGGGAGTTGAGGAGACTGTAGTACATAACATACCAAGATTGTGTTCCTCCAATGTTGCCATCACAGCCGGGCCGGTCGACACACCATAAAGTAATCCACAGCGTACCAAACCAACAAAATCCACAGCTCTTGTGTAGGAACAATAGTGGGACTCCACCATAATGCCGCAGAAATTATTATACAATTCTTATAAACAACTGCGTGGCCACAGAAGTAAAACAGAGGTGTCCCGGGACGTCTACCACCTGGACCCCGTCGCAGATGTCAAGTCTGAATTATTTCATTCAGCGTCCCTGAACCTCACTTCTCAAGGGGTTATCACACTATATATCACCACGTTTTCGTGGGACTGGCGGAACTCTCTCTTTATCTTGGTCGGAACAAGGTATCCTGCCAGAATGGATGGGCAGTAAGTACCATCACACTGGCGTGGGTTAGCACTTTGTTTATACAACACTGAACGTGGCCTAACAGACCTGTCACACGACGACAACACGTGAACAAAAACATGGATCTTGTGGATGATGATGACCAGTTTGTGGCTATATTAGGCTACAAGATCACCGTAGGCTTGATTTGTTGTCCATGTTAGCATACAATGACGACTACACATGTACACGTCACTACGGGATGTAAACACAGTAAAATATCGACATCGTATTTTCTACTTTAAATGTGATGTGATTTTTGTTGTTATTCAAAAATATTTATACTGCAAAAATAATTTCATATATTAATCCACCCTTTTTAATACATTATTTATTGACTTGTTCTGCATAGGCGGGACTGTCTTGGCTCAAAATACATTTCATCTTTGTGCCGCGAATGTCGCCACTGTTTCTCGTTCACCAAACTTTGTTTCGCGAGTTCCACGAAAGCCTGGTACCCGGTGTTAGTGTGATGACCCCTTCCTTCCTTCACTGAACACAACACGTGGATTCATATAAAGGTCGAACCAAGATGCCTCACAAGTACTACAAGTATACATTACACTATTACACCAACTAATTACACAATTACGCTATCATAGCCGCTAATGTCTCATATTTTGGTTTACATATAAACAAAACTAAGTGCTATCAATATAAATTTTCAAAGAACTTATACATAGGTTATATCACCTTTTTCGGGCGCTTTAGGACCTAGATGTTGCGGCGCCTAACATCCATCTATCAATCAATTAAACATAGGTTACATATAAACTGGGATACCAATCATCATCATACCATAGTCTCTAGCCTCCCTGAGTCGAAGCCAGGGATCTGAAGCAGGCGGTTTCAGGACGACAGCTTACTCAAAGCCTCCATTGGTTCGAGATGTGTGTGTGTGTGTGTGTGTGTATGTATGTATGTGTGTGTGTAGCCTCATGATGGTTTATGTGGGCTGACGTCCCGAACCCGCCTGCTTCAGATGTTGGACTTCGACTATATATGGTATCCGAGTGTACAGTTGCCAGCACTTGTAAATTCCAGTTGTTAGTATA
>JAWZYT010000236.1:2500-7500 GCA_034508575.1 Petrolisthes manimaculis | reverse complement strand
GTGTGTTTACAAAGGTAGCCAGGGTGGATATATGCCTTATGAATACATGCATGTCTTCTCAGTCAGCGTCACACAAAACATTGACAATATATAGATAAATAAATACATGAATGAATAAATAAATAAATAAATAAATAAATAAATAAATGAATTAAAAGAAAATACATGAATGAATGAATTAATAAAAAAATAAAAAAATAAATGAATTAAAAAAAATAAAAAAAATACATGAATGAATGAATTAATAAAAAAAAGAATTAATTAATTAATAAAAAAGAATGAATAAAAAAAAATTACATGAATGAATGAATTAATAAAAAAAATACATAAATAAATCAATACCTACATAAATAAAAGATAAATAAATTCTTGAGTTGCAGCAATAAAACTAATCACAGAATATAAATATTTCTCTTAATTAATGTATTTCCCAGCTCATATTATTACCTTCACTAAGGGAATTAACAAAACTCTAAAGCAACAAATCTTAATTTAACTTCACCTAACCTAACCTAAATTAACCTAAACTAACCTAACTTAAACTAACCTACTAAAAGATTGCTCTAAGAATATAATTATTATATTAATCAGTGACATGTTTACTATTATTATAGTTTTTAATTAATGGAGCAAATTAGTATACATTGAAGAAAAGAAAATATCAGTAGTATTATATAAAACAGGAAGGAGAGAGAGAGAGAGAGAGAAAGAGAGAGAGAGAGAATTGTGTCGGGTGTGTGTGTGTGTGTTGAGAGAGAGAGAGAGAGAGAGAGAGAGAGAGAGAGAGAGAGAGAGAGAGAGAGAGTGTCTTAGGAATAAATACGAGAGATGTAGTGAACGCCCTGGTCTGTCTGTCTGTCTGTCTGTCTCTCTCTCTCTCTCTCTCTCTCTCTCTCTCTCTCTCTCTCTCTCTCTCTCTCTCTCTCTCTCTCCCTGTATTACTATTTACTCCTCCTCCTCCTCCTCCTCCTCCTCCTCCTCCTCCTCCTCCTCCTTTTACTTCCTGCTTCCATATATTCCCTTCCTTCTTTATTTATGCACATGTATTTCTCTCTCTCTCTCTCTCTCTCTCTCTCTCTCTCTCTCTCTCTCTCTCTCTCACACACACACACACACATACACTATTACAAACACACCCCCAACATAATATTCTCTCTCTATCTGTCGTTTTTTTCTCTCTCTCTCTCGCACCCATCTGTGTGTTGGTTTGTGTGAATGAATATTATGTGCGTATGTGCCAGAATGTATTTGTGTATGTCTGTTTCATTCAACTATATGTATCCATACAGTATCATCTATTCTATCATCATTTTATAATGTATATTTTCAGTCCCTCGGCTGCCTTACCAAAATAAACCTTTTATTATTATTATTATTATTGTTATTATTATTAACATTCTCTCTTCTCTTTTTTCCTCACAAGCACACATCCACACGAACACGATGCTCTCTCTCTCTTTCTCTCTCTCTCACACACACATACTAATCTCTCTCTTTTTTGTTTTTCTCTCTCTCTCTCTCTCTCTGCTCTCTCTCTCTCTCTCTCTCTCTCTCTCTCTCACACACACACACACACACACACACACAGGGCCGGCGCCAGACTATATAAGACCTTCCTCCACAGATCCCAGGCAATGAAAATATATGACTTCCCTTCTGACTCTATACTGACGCTTGGCTATCTCTCTCCCTCTCTCTCTCTCTCTCTCTCTCTCTCACACACATCCACACCAACATCATAATCTCTCTCTCTCTCTCTCCTATGAATTGTTGTAGTGGATTCTCTCTCTCTCTCTCTCTCTCTCTCTCTCTCTCTCTCTCTCTCTCTCTCTCTCTCCTAAGCATATATTCACCTCAACGTGGATATTATAATCATGGATATTCTGTTTCGTGAAGTAATTTGGAGTATTCGACAAACCTCCCCACTTTTAAAAAACACTTTAGTAACATCATATAAGTGGAATTTCATCTGCCCCAATACCCTCATTCCATCTTTTAACATTTTTTTTTGTTTACATTTATTAACGTAGAATTATTTCCTTTATTCTATTTTCACCTCTTAACACTTTTTTATTTAATATGTGCATGGAATTTCATATGTTCTTTTTCTCATTTCAATTTTTTTTTTTTTTTTTTTTACATTTTATATCATAGAAGTGGATTTTCATGCGTCTTTTACTCATTTTATTTGTTAACTCTTTTATTTAATGAGTGGAATTTCACCTGTCCTTTCCCTCATTCTAAATTTCAACACTTTACAATTCATCCCCCCCTTTCTCTCTCCCACGCCCCCCACCCCCACACAACCACCTCCCCACACACCCCTCCCACAGCACCAAACCCAATATCGTTATTACCCCCTCCCACACCTCCCCCCCCCCCCCTCCCACACTAAAATACCCACCTCCCATACCCCCCCCCTTCTTCCACACTACTATAACCACCTCCCATACCCCCCCACACACCCCTCCCCCCCTCTCCCACACTACTATGACCCCCCCCCCCACACACACACACCTCAATCACCACTCTTCCTTGACTAATGAGAAAATAAATGAAGGCAACATTTTTTGGGGTGGAGGAAGGGGGTGGGGGGCGAGGGGGATAGGGGGGGGGCAAAAGGGGGGTTAGGGGGGGACCTGTCAACCTGGTCACATTAACCATTAGTCACTCTTGGACTAAACCTCGCTATAATGTCTGTCTATCTGTCTGTATGTCTGTTTGTGTGTCTGTGTCTCTCTGTATCTGTCTGTCTGTCTGTTTGTCTGGTTTTATTTTATGTCTGTATCTGTCTGTCATTATGTCTGTCTATTTGTGTCTATCTGTTTGTCTATCTGTCTGTCCATCTCTATATCTGTCTATTTACGGAATTCACATCAATCTATCAGTCTATCTATTCATTAACACGCCTATATGTCTTGTCTGTTTGCCCGTCTGTCTACCTGCCCACAATATTACATCCTGTATATATGTTACAGTTAATACGTATAATCAGTTAATATGTATATTCTCTGAAAAAAAACAGTTAATACATATATTACCTGTTTCACTCAGGGAATATACATAATACCTAAAAATTACAGTTATTATACATATTACCTGAAATGTGGAGGCATTTTTTATACATATTCCCTAAACTGAAAATTTCCAAATTCGTAAAACATGATATGTAAAAATCCAAGACAATACTAAAATTGACATTTGTAAAATACGATAACTCTTGATATTCAACTTGACTTCGTGTTCCGAATTCTTTGGTGAGGATTGGTCGTACAACTGTCCCTTTAGTGGTACCATAGGTCGTTCTCTTTTCTTGTGACACTCAATGCATCCAGCCTTGAACAGATTAATAGACTCTTGTGTGATGTTTGCATACTTTTGCGACAGATTTTTTATCATTTTGTCTCGGCCACCATGCCCTGTAATAATAATAATAATAATAATAATAATAATAATAATAATAATAATAATAATAATAATAATAATAATGTGTGCTCTTTTTCAGAATACTAAACGTCTCCGTCAATGAATACAAAGTATACTGGTACTGGTTCAGAGTTTTCATCTTTGCGTTTTCTTATCAGTTTTGAGTGTCACCACAGTTCACCAGCTCATATTTTTTTTATTAGATAGTACTGGCGCGGGCTTTTGACTTTCGTCTCCTGGCTGGTAATTAATTCATTTATTGTTTCAAAAATATTCATCACGTGTAATTAGCACTCTTTGTTTTTGCTATGCCACTTTTTTAGTTCTTCCACAAAATGTTGCTCTCTTCTGGCTTCAGAATCCATTTTACAATCAGAGACTTGGAAGTTTTCACTACCATACCCAGGTCACAAGTCAATCTGAAACAAAGAAATAAACAAAGAGTGGGTCAGGCCCTCAGCCTTATGTTAGTAGACAACAGCTGGCGACAACACACACACACACACACACAAACTCCTTATTATTAGTCTTTGTCCTTCCAGATTATCACGGAGATACTTGTAAAACGTTTGTAGAAAAGGGACGACATCGGTAGTATAACATAATTATAAGTAACAAATATATTCCTTACCTTCAGCAGGCCAACGTCTACACACGTTCACACCAAACAACGTAGGTAACACTGAGGGCCCGGGGGCAGTTACCGTCACCATGTGTTCCATTCAGTCATAGGTTCATAGTCTCGAACCATTTATTTCGAGTTTCCTTTACAAGTGTATTACATTTATTTCGAGTGCCCTTTACAAGTGACCCCTTCTATTTTCAGTTTAGGGAATATGTATAAAAAATGCCTCCACATTTCAGGTAATATGTATAATAACTGTAATTTTTAGGTATTATGTATATTCCCTGAGTGAAACAGGTAATATATGTATTAACTGTTTTTTTCAGAGAATATACATATTAACTGATTATACGTATTAACTGTAACATAATAATAGATATAGATATAGATATAGATATAGATATAGATATAGATATAGATATAGACAGAGATATAGATATAGATACTGAATAGATATATGTGCATAAAATAGTCAAAAGGGATGATCCAGAGAACATTATAATGAGAGAGAGAGAGAGAGAGAGAGAGAGAGAGAGAGAGAGAGAGAGAGAGAGAGAGAGAGAGAGAGAGAGAGAGAGAGAGAGAGAGAGACTAAAGAAAAAAGCGAGAAAATCCAGCCAGAAAGAGACTGAAAATGGAATGAAAGGAGAATACAAACAGTGTGGAGGACTGACAGTGGTGGTGGTGGTGGTGGTGACGGGGGTAAAAATGGTTCAGAGGAGGAGGAAAGAGATAAGAGAGACGCAGAGAAAGGAAGGAAGGAAGGAAGGAAGATGGGAGGTGAGGGGTGGAATGATGGAGGTGAGGGGTGGGGTGTACATGAGGGAAGGAGGGATGGGAGAGATATTAAGAGAAATAGAACAAGGAAGGAAGGAAGGAAGGAAGGAAGATGGGAGGTGAGGGGTGAGGGTGTACATGTGGGAAGGAGGGATGGGAGAGATAAAGAGAA
>JAWZYT010000235.1:587500-607500 GCA_034508575.1 Petrolisthes manimaculis | reverse complement strand
GTTTCCTTCTCCTTTATCTATTCCAGAAACATCTTCCTTCTTTCTATCGAAGGATATGGCCTTCTGTTTTGTAAATGCACCACCCGGCATGACTGTTGAAGCTAGTGGATAACTCGTTATTACTAAAAACGAGATAGTCACACAAGTTGACAGGGCAGGTTAGGCCTATATTCCCTTGACCTTGAGCTATAGGGTGAATCGAGACCGAGGATAGGGGGGGGAAGGAGTGCGGGAGAAGTGGTGGCAACACACACACACCCACGCTTCACAGATGAGTGATATCATTTCCTGACAAGTTCATTATGATTTCACTCATTTTGTATAAGAACTCCTCGGATTTATTCGAGAGTCAACTGTATATATACATAAATAGGTATGTAATGATGTGTAAATAATATACCTACTGTATAATGTAAAAAATATAATAGGAAAAAATAGAGAAACCAAAATTCAGACAAAAAAAAATCTCCAGCGGATTGTGTCCGAAATAACCGAAATCCGAAATAACGGGGTCCGAAATAACGAGGTTTAACTGTACCAACAAATGGACATACATGTACCAACAAATGGACATACCAACAAATGGACTTAGGAACCAATGGACTTAGGAACAGCCTCTTGGTCCCCATTATGTTCGTTAGTTGGGGAGTTACTGTATAATGGTAATAATAAGTGGTAGTTTATTCAAGCCCAGAGTGTCATAGCATGTAACACAAATGTGACTAGGAATTTGAACCACAATCTCTACATCACCGCTAAAATATCTTTTAATAACCACTCACTAACCTGGTATAAATCACAGCACACACACACACACACACACACACAGACTCACCTGGTATAAATCACAGCACACACACACACACACACACACACAGACTCACCTTTTATAAATCACAGCACACACACACACACACTCACCTTTTATAAATCACAGCACACACACACACACACACACAGACTCACTTGGTATAAATCACAGTTCACACACACACATACACACACAGACTGACCTGGTATAAATCCTAGCTACTGTTGTCTTGGTTAATGGTTGTTGTTCATCAGGGTTGTATGACATGTTATATACTGGTGCTTGGGAATCAGCCCTCAGTTGCATTACAGCTACATGTATATCCCTGACAAATTATATTATTATCAGTATCATTATTATTATTATTATTACTATTATTATCATTATGGTGATGGGTGGGTCTATCCTAAGTGAGGATTGGAGTGTCCTCTACCTTCCATAACTCACTCTTTCTCTCTCTCCTACTTATGGTTCTTCTTTCCTACTAATGAGATGTGGGGATGTGACTACCCAAGCACCCACCACTGTCAGTGAGGGAGCACTTTGTCACCCATGTGTTGTCAGTCTCAGAGGAGGAGGACGGGGTATAGGTAACCCTGTTCTCTGTTATAAGTGTGGGGATGTGGTGTAAAAAAAAAAAAAAAAAAAAAAAAAAAAAAAAAAAAAAAAAAAAAAACATCACCCACCATTTACAGTACAATGGCCACTGAGTGAGAGGCACATTTAACCCTTCCTCTGTAAGATTTCCCAAGCCAATTTGGTCATGGAGCACATTAGAGCAATGTAACAGAACTACTGTACCTCCAGCATTGCAGATGAAGGCTTGGTATATGTATGTATGTCTTATCATCTTAATAATTCTTATTATTATTATATAATTCTCATCATTATTATCATCACCACCATTATCCTTCTCCTCCTTATGTCCATGACTGTACACACACACACACACACACACACACACACACACACACAGCAGATGAGTCAGATGGTTAAATAGTAATGCTATATAAATAAATAGAAGATTAGTGTACAGCCACAAGCCATAATAAATATACAGGTGTTGTTACTCATACTTGGTGGAGTTTGTTTAGGGGATAATAGAAGTATATGTTTGGTACATTGGAGTGCCTTCATTACTTCAAAGTAGGACACCAAACAGGACCAGATTAACAAAAGTAATGATATCATGTTGCCTGCAATATTTTGGAGGAATAAGCTACTCCAGATATCTTCTTTTTTTTTTTTCTTTTTTTTTTTTCTTTTTTTTTTTTACAAACAACTACTCAGAGACTTTCCAATTCACCAACAAAAAATCTTCCCTTAAATACTTCATCATCATGAGGTTATTTGAAGCACACCTGGATATTTATTATTATTATTATTATTATTATTATTATTATTATTATTATTATTATTATTATTATTATTATCTTTATTAGTATTATTGTCATTACTATTATTATTACAGTACTATTATTAATTATTATCATAATTTTATTATTATTATTATTAATATTATTATTACTATCATTACAATTATTATTAGTAGTAATATTGCTGGCATTGGTGATAGGTGAATTGTATATTAACTTATTCTTGGTGAGGTCTAGACGTCTCAGGAAGCAAGACACACACACACACACACAGACAAAGATTTATTATTAGTACAGTAAATGTAACATTATATTATTGTTTTGTTGGCATAGTTTGGAGGAATCAGAGATCTTCCAATTCACCAACAACAAAACAAAAATCTGCCACCAATTACTAATAGCATAGCGAATAATTATATGCTAATTATGCTGACCTTGAATATAATCCTTGTTGTAGTGACTATGACATGTGTCCACTTCCCAAGCCTGTAATATAAACAATATAGCATTATTTTAATCCATGTATATAACAAAGGAAACATGGTTATTTTAATTCATGCATGCAACACACTGAAAACATTGTCATTTCAATCCACACTTGTATCAGAAAACTTTATCATTCTAATCCAAACCTCAAAGAAAACATTATCATTTTAATCCATGCCTGCAACAGAAAATATCATATTTCAATCCACATCTGTAACAGAATAAAAACATTACCGCTATCATTTTAATCTATCCTCTTAACTATTGTAAAGTCATGGTCTAATGTACTGCAACATCTTCCAATGAGATGGCTTCCAAAAATGATCCCAAACTATAGCCGTTGGTGTGTGTAATTTTGGTTCATAAAATTAACTCAAATAGCTCACTTTTATTCACCAGGTTGCAGTACATTAGACCATGACTTTACTGTACTGTATACCCTTTCCTCCCACTGTCTCTTACTAGATTCAGTTTCTCTCATAACTACTGTACTATGCCTTGTTTTGTACTGTTGTTGTTATGGGTACCTATGTATTGTACTGTTTGTAGTGAATGTGTCAACAGTAAACCCTTATTATCTACCAGTCGGTTTATGGGTGTGTAATATACAAAGAGGGTTTTCTGTACATAAATTCATTACAAACATAGATGTATATTGTAATACACATCTATAACACTAACAGTGCAAAACAACAAGGCATCAATGTACTCTTACCATCATCATTTTATCCCTCCCTCTCTCTTTTTAACCCCTTCCCTTCCTCTTCCTAATCCCCATCTCTCTCCCTTTCTCCCCCATCTCCCTCTTACACTCATTGAAATTCCCCCTGCCTCCCTTTAACTCCCTCTGCCTCCTTCTCTGCCTCCAACTCACCTTGCAATCATTCCTGTGCCACAGCTTCACCTGCCTATCATCAGAGCCAGAGATAACCAGAGGTAGTGTGGGATGGAAGGCTGCCCAGTTCACTCCTCGGTCATGTCCCTCCAGTACGTGTCTTACGGTGGCATCGTCGGGGCTGAACAGTTCGGGGTTGCGTGTGTGTTGTGAGTCGTCGGGGATCCCTCCAAGGCCGCCCATTCCTGGGGACACGTTCTTCTTGCACAGGCCTGTGGGTGATGGTGGTGGTAGAGGGGTGAGAGGAGAGGCACAAAGGGAAGGGAAGGGAGGGGAGAGATGCTGTATGAATTTTCTGTGAGGGAAAGAGAGAGACAGAAGGAGGGAAGGACAAAGGGAAAGAGACAGACAGACAGACAGACAGACAGAGAAAGAGAGAGACAGAGATAGAGGTAAAGAGGGAGGGGGAGAGACAGTTTAGGGTAGCATGTGTGTGTGTTGTGTGTGGTTAGGTATCCTTCAGAACTCACCCATTATGAGGGACATGTTCTTGTTGAACAGACCTGTAGGTGGTGGATGGGAGGCAGAAGGATGTATGTATTTTGAGAGATAAAGAATGTTCTATGGAAAGATGTACCTAAATAATAGTGTAATTTATGTGACAGAGAGGGAAAGGTTCAAACAAAAACAATGACAGAGAGAAACACTGAATGAAATATTTTAAGGGAATATTAAGGATGTACAATATTACACTTATTCTACAAATGTGGTTTGGATAACATTGGTGGAATAAAGGCTTTATGAACCACGGTTAGTTATGACATTCACTGAATTAATATGGTTTGTATTTTTATCCAAAACATCCAACTAGCTGGAGCAAAGTCAGTAAATAATTTATCAAAATAATTGATTCAAAGTAAAAAAGTTAAAAAATACAATATTTTATATTTTGTAATACTGTACTGCATAATTATCTTTAAAGTCCAAGAAAATTACATTAAACATAAAATATAATTTCAATATTTTAATGTTTACAATGCAAGTGTTGATGTTTTGTCTATAAACACAGCACCAACAGTGTCATAACTCCACTTAATACAAACTATATTAGTGTAACAAGTGTAATGTTCCCTTTATAGTGGTGGTGGTAAATATAGAGTAACTCATTCCTACAAACTATTCCAGCAACAGGTCACCAATACATGTACTTAGGTTAATCTGCTCCTGTTTTATGGCCCACATTTCTATTATACAGTATTGAGTTATTACAAAACAGAGAAAATAGAGAAAAAAAAAAAAAAAAAAAAAAATAGATAGAAAAAGTGAAAGAGAAAAAAATAGGAAAAAGAAAGAAAGAAAATAAAGATAAAAGATAAAAGAAAAAAAATTGGTAGAGAAAAATGAAACTGACAAAAAAAGAATACTGCACACATACATACAGTACACCCAGGAACACATACAAAAATGAAAATAAATAAATAAAATGAAACCACTGAAATAAAATTATAATACACGGCAAAGTGAAAAAACGAACAATAACACAAAATTTATGCCAGGTAAAATTAATAAGAAAAAGATGACAGAAATAAAACAAAATTACAGAATTAACACACATGGCAAAAAAAAAAAAAAAAAAAAAAAAAAAAAAAATTGATGCCATGCAAAATTAATAAAGGGAAAATCACAGAATTAAAACAAAATCACAGAAATTAAAATAAAAAAATTACAAAGGAAGCTTAATAACACAATATTACACATGACAATAGATGCCATTCAAAATTAATAAAAAGTTAATGACAGAATTAAGACAGAATCACTCTTGAATTAAATGGTGAGGAAATTTTTTTAAACATTAATAACAGAATAAAAATAGATACCATGCAAGAATAATAACAAAAATTAAAATAAGATAGCATGCAAAATAAATAACAGAAAATAACAGACAAAATCACAGAAGAAAAACAAATGACAAATCCCTTAACATTAATGACTTTCTTAGTGACCAAATGAAACCAAATCACACATGTAAACAAAATTACACAAAAATATATGCCCAGCAAAATTATTATAACTAAATCACGGTACGTTTACATGCCCAGCAAAATCCCACAAAAATCAATACAATAAAATGGCCGTTAAAATTACATGCCAAGCAAAATTAATACAGAAAAAAAATAGCCGTTAAAAATACATGCCGAGCAAAATTGCTAAACCAAATCACACACGAGGTAAATACAATATTGGTTCTATTGACCACAAGAAGTTGAATCAGGTTAATTAATATGAAATGAATGAGTGAGTGAGTGAGTGAGTTGAACCCCTTTTAAGAAGTGGTCGCCCCAAGAATAATGGTACTGTAGTCTGTTGCTTGGAATAGTTTGGAGGAATCGGTTGCTCCAGATATACAGTACTACTAACACTGTAATTCAACCTCAACATTATTTTGTCACATTATTATTATTATTATTATTATTATTATTATTATTATTATTATTTCCTTTTCCAACTTCACTAAATATAATTAAGGAACTGTGATTTAGTTTTGGTAGATTCATAATTACTGTTTTCTCCAAATTAAAATATGAATAAATAATAATTATATAAATGAATAAAATGAACACAAACAGATGCTTAATTTATATGAATGTTAATTAATGAACAAACATTAAAAACTCATATAAAGAAGTAAAAGAAAAGTGATAACATGAAGGGAAAAACACACACACACACACACAAACACACACACACACACAACACAATTATGTTAAGCCAGACAAAACTAACCCTTTTTATAAACTGGACTAAAATAAAAACAAACTTGAGACCCACCCAAGATGACCTGACTTGAGACCCACCCAAGATGACCTGACTTGAGACCCACCCAAGATGACCTGACTTGAGACCCACCCAAGATGACCTGACTTGAGACCCACCCAAGATGACCTGACTTGAGACCCACCCAAGATGACCTGACTTGAGACCCACCCAAGATGACCTGACTTGAGACCCACCCAAGATGACCTGACTTGAGACCCACCCAAGATGACCTGACTTGAGACCCACCCAAGATGACCTGACTTGAGACCCACCCAAGATGACCTGACTTGAGACCCACCCAAGATGACCTGACTTGAGACCCACCCAAGATGACCTGACTTGAGACCCACCTCAGTGTTACAAATGTGTGTGTGTGTGTGTGTGTGTCTATTTCCTAGTATAGCTTGGAGGAATCAGTACCAGTAGCCTTAATTAATTAAAAGGATACTGTACGGCACTAAATTTGATACATTAGAAGAACCTTGATTGCTTCAAAGTATATTTATGCCAGGAAACAGGACAAAATTACTGGTGGCCTGTTGTTGCTTGAGATAATTTGGTGGAAACAGTTACTCCAGATTTACCATTATACTGTTGTTGTTATGGGTGTGGATTTTATGGTTTGTAATGAATGTGTGAACAGTAAACTCTCATTATCCACCACTGGGTTTATGGGCATCTATGTAATGTATAAAGAGGGTTTATAAACAGTACAATACACACCCATAACAACAACAGTACAATACACACCCATAACAACAACAGTACAATACACACCCATAACAACAACAGTACAATACACACCCATAACAACAACAGTACAATACACACCCATAACAACAACAGTACAATACACACCCATAACAACAACAGTACAATACACACCCATGACAACAACAGTACAATACACACCCATAACAACAACAGTACAATACACACCCATAACAACAACAGTACAATACACACCCATAACAACAACAGTACAATACACACCCATAACAACAACAGTACAATACACACCCATAACAACAACAGTACAATACACACCCATAACAACAACAGTACAATACACACCCATAACAACAACAGTACAATACACACCCATAACAACAACAGTACAATACACACCCATGACAACAACAGTACAATACACACCCATAACAACAACAGTACAATACACACCCATAACAACAACAGTACAATACACACCCATAACAACAACAGTACAATACACACCCATAACAACAACAGTACAATACACACCCATAACAACAACAGTACAATACACACCCATAACAACAACAGTACAATACACACCCATAACAACAACAGTACAATACACACCCATAACAACAACAGTACAATACACACCCATAACAACAACAGTACAATACACACCCATAACAACAACAGTACAATACACACCCATAACAACAACAGTACAATACACACCCATAACAACAACAGTACAATACACACCCATAACAACAACAGTACAATACACACCCATAACAACAACAGTACAATACACACCCATAACAACAACAGTACAATACACACCCATAACAACAACAGTACAATACACACCCATAACAACAACAGTACAATACACACCCATAACAACAACAGTACAATACACACCCATAACAACAACAGTACAATACACACCCATAACAACAACAGTACAATACACACCCATGACAACAACAGTACAATACACACCCATAACAACAACAGTACAATACACACCCATAACAACAACAGTACAATACACACCCATAACAACAACAGTACAATACACACCCATAACAACAACAGTACAATACACACCCATAACAACAACAGTACAATACACACCCATAACAACAACAGTACAATACACACCCATAACAACAACAGTACAATACACACCCATAACAACAACAGTACAATACACACCCATAACAACAACAGTACAATACACACCCATAACAACAACAGTACAATACACACCCATAACAACAACAGTACAATACACACCCATAACAACAACAGTACAATACACACCCATAACAACAACAGTACAATACACACCCATAACAACAACAGTACAATACACACCCATAACAACAACAGTACAATACACACCCATAACAACAACAGTACAATACACACCCATAACAACAACAGTACAATACACACCCATAACAACAACAGTACAATACACACCCATAACAACAACAGTACAATACACACCCATAACAACAACAGTACAATACACACCCATAACAACAACAGTACAATACACACCCATAACAACAACAGTACAATACACACCCATAACAACAACAGTACAATACACACCCATAACAACAACAGTACAATACACACCCATAACAACAACAGTACAATACACACCCATAACAACAACAGTACAATACACACCCATAACAACAACAGTACAATACACACCCATAACAACAACAGTACAATACACACCCATAACAACAACAGTACAATACACACCCATAACAACAACAGTACAATACACACCCATAACAACAACAGTACAATACACACCCATAACAACAACAGTACAATACACACCCATAAAAACAACAGTACAATACACACCCATAACAACAACAGTACAATACACACCCATAACAACAACAGTACAATACACACCCATAACAACAACAGTACAATACACACCCATAACAACAACAGTACAATACACACCCATAACAACAACAGTACAATACACACCCATGACAACAACAGTACAATACACACCCATAACAACAACAGTACAATACACACCCATAACAACAACAGTACAATACACACCCATGACAACAACAGTACAATACACACCCATAACAACAACAGTACAATACACACCCATAACAACAACAGTACAATACACACCCATAACAACAACAGTACAATACACACCCATAACAACAACAGTACAATACACACCCATAACAACAACAGTACAATACACACCCATAACAACAACAGTACAATACACACCCATAACAACAACAGTACAATACACACCCATAACAACAACAGTACAATACACACCCATAACAACAACAGTACAATACACACCCATAACAACAACAGTACAATACACACCCATAACAACAACAGTACAATACACACCCATAACAACAACAGTACAATACACACCCATAACAACAACAGTACAATACACACCCATAACAACAACAGTACAATACACACCCATGACAACAACAGTACAATACACACCCATAACAACAACAGTACAATACACACCCATAACAACAACAGTACAATACACACCCATAACAACAACAGTACAATACACACCCATAACAACAACAGTACAATACACACCCATAACAACAACAGTACAATACACACCCATAACAACAACAGTACAATACACACCCATAACAACAACAGTACAATACACACCCATAACAACAACAGTACAATACACACCCATAACAACAACAGTACAATACACACCCATAACAACAACAGTACAATACACACCCATAACAACAACAGTACAATACACACCCATAACAACAACAGTACAATACACACCCATAACAACAACAGTACAATACACACCCATGACAACAACAGTACAATACACACCCATAACAACAACAGTACAATACACACCCATAACAACAACAGTACAATACACACCCATAACAACAACAGTACAATACACACCCATAACAACAACAGTACAATACACACCCATAACAACAACAGTACAATACACACCCATAACAACAACAGTACAATACACACCCATAACAACAACAGTACAATACACACCCATAACAACAACAGTACAATACACACCCATAACAACAACAGTACAATACACACCCATAACAACAACAGTACAATACACACCCATGACAACAACAGTACAATACACACCCATAACAACAACAGTACAATACACACCCATAACAACAACAGTACAATACACACCCATAACAACAACAGTACAATACACACCCATGACAACAACAGTACAATACACACCCATAACAACAACAGTACAATACACACCCATAACAACAACAGTACAATACACACCCATAACAACAACAGTACAATACACACCCATAACAACAACAGTACAATACACACCCATAACAACAACAGTACAATACACACCCATAACAACAACAGTACAATACACACCCATAACAACAACAGTACAATACACACCCATAACAACAACAGTACAATACACACCCATAACAACAACAGTACAATACACACCCATAACAACAACAGTACAATACACACCCATGACAACAACAGTACAATACACACCCATAACAACAACAGTACAATACACACCCATAACAACAACAGTACAATACACACCCATAACAACAACAGTACAATACACACCCATAACAACAACAGTACAATACACACCCATAACAACAACAGTACAATACACACCCATGACAACAACAGTACAATACACACCCATAACAACAACAGTACAAAACAACAAGGCATTACTGTATTGCATTTTACAATAAATTATCAATTAATAATTCTATGTTAAACAATACTTTACAATACCTTATCTACCATGGACTAAGGGCATTGTAAGTAAGTTAATGAATTAATACCTATTCATCTTGTAATGGTAATGTAATTATAGAGTGATAGTGTGTATGTGTACAGGTGTATATACAAGTATGTTATGTGGTGTATATAGAGAAGTGTACATACATGTGTGTTGTGTGTGTATGTGTGTTCATATGGAGAAGTGTACATGTGTGTGTCAGTGTTGTCAGTTGCTCAATATATAAAGGAGTGACATTTGCTTCCTTTAAGTAATTTATTTAAAGATAACAGCCAAGTGAGTTACCATCTGGTGACAAACATCTCACAACAAACACCCTTGGAATCAAAGACAAATGTGAAAGATGACAAGAAGGGACAGGGAAGAGGAAGTATTTAGGCTCTGTTCACATGAGGTGTTTTTGAGACAAGCATTCAACACTGTACTGTAATAACTGTACACACAAAACACTTGCATATTACTGTAATGTGTATTTTCATCACTCCAAGTGAAGTTCCCAAGCAGTTGTCAGGGTAAAATAGTTTCTCTCCTCATCACTCCATAGACTCACACTCACTTTGGAAATATACATTCAAACGACTAATGTGAACAGGTATTTAATTAAGGTTAGTTAATATGCAAGTGAAAAAGAGACTGGGTGGGAATGGTAGATATATGACAGAGAAAAAGACAAAATAATAAGATAGTACTGTATATAAGGAGAGGGAGGAAGGAGAGAGGAAGGAGAGAAAGGAGAAAACGGAGAAAAGGGGGAGGAAGAGAGGAAGGAAGGAGAAAGAGAAGGGAAAAGTGAAGAAATGAAAATATTGACCAAGCCATCTCCAAGCTATCCCAACTTGTGAGGTCACCCCGACAATATAATTATGTAAGTATCCACAAGCAGGAGGAGAAGCTGGTTAAGGAAGGACCCTGTTATTGTGTATGGGATATTAAAGGCTTTAGATTCCAACAAACATACCAGACAACAGATGACCTCAGTAATACTCATTGGAGATCTGTTTCTTGGCACAGTTAGGAGGAATCACTGACCTTCCAATTCACCAACACATTAATCTCCTTTTAAGGACCCTGTGATCATGTACAGGAATTGGAAACTTCTGATTCCTCTTGACTATTGTCATGAAACACACTCCTTCTATATAGGTAGTGTTTAATGGCCATATTCAAAGGACTCATTTACCTCCAGTATATATGTATGTATGTATAGAAACATCTTGTTGTCGTGGTGGTACCATACCCGCAAGCAACAACAATAAACAAACAATAATAGCACACAATATGCCCCTCTTACCTCCAGGCTTCCCCTGTAGACCTGAAATATCCCAAACTCTCACGGTGGAATCTAGAGAGGCTGATACGATGAGGTCTTGTGATGGATGGAATCTGGCACACATCACGTAATGGTTATGTCCCGTCAAGATAAGACACACACCAACGACTCTGCCAGTTCCAGATTCTTATGGTCTGGTCATCAGAGGCAGACAGTATCCATGGGTACTCCTGTAGACCAAGGCAAGGCAAGGCAAGGTTACATTACATTACATTAAGTTAGGTTAGGTTGAGTTAGGTTGAGTTAGGTTAGGTTGGGTTAGGTTGAGTTAGGTTAGTTTAGATTAGTTTGGGTTGGGTTAGGGTGTGATAGGTTATATTAGTTTAGTTTGGGTTGGGCTCTGATAATCACATATTATTATGTTCTATGAAACAAAATATTCTTTAACAAATATCTATATTGTTTGGCAAATACTGTATGACCATAAATCTTGTGTCCAAAACTTTATGAAAAATATGACAACATTTCCCAGCACAACTGTACATAATGTGAAGGAAGTGTTAAATAATACAAGCCTAATAATTGTAGTGAAGGAAGTGTTAAACAATACAAGCCTAATAATTGTAGTGAAGGAAGTGTTAAACAATACAAGCCTAATAATTGTAGTGAAGGAAGTGTTAAATAATACAAGCCTAATAATTGTAGTGAAGGAAGTGTTAAACAATACAAGCCTAATAATTGTAGTGAAGGAAGTGTTAAATAATACAAGCCTAATAATTGTAGTGAAGGAAGTGTTAAATAATACAAGCCTAATAATTGTAGTGAAGGGAGTGTTAAATAATACAAGCCTAATAATTGTAGTGTACAGTCATGATTCAATGTTTGGCTACCTCCTTGTCTGGCAGGAAGGCAAAATCTGTGTTAAAGATGGGTTGGAGGATCGTACAAACGGGTTTATCGAGTTGGTAACGAGACAAGGTGAAGTTCACTTTCCACAAATCATAAGTCTCAAGTGAACCTCATTCAACCTGTCTTGTTTTAAGGTGGTAGTTCTTTTTTGGTACATTGGAGTGTCTTAATTCCTCCAAAGTATGCCAGGAAACAGGACCAGAAGAGCAAAACTAATGGTGTTCTGTTGCTGGGACTAGTTTGGAGGCTTCAGTTGCTCCAGATTTACCAACACAGAACTTCCCCCTTAACAACTTGATGTACCAGTTTGTCTCAACGTTCAGCTTATCTTTAACATCGACTTCAGCTTACTGCCAGCCAAGGGAGTAGCAAAACTTTGGATTGTGACTGTACATAATGAAGTTACAGTATAATACCTGATGGAATTCAGTGGTGCGTATGTAATCAAAATGACCCAGTAGTGTAAACAGACAACGACGTAACTTGTAGTTCCACACCTGTAACACACATACATATTCAATATATTATAATAGTAACACACATACATATTAAATATATTATAATAGTAATACACATACATATTAACTATATTATAATAGTAACACACATACATATTCAATTTATATAATAATGTTATACATAATATTTGAGTGCATGCAAAATGTGTAAGTCCTTATGCATTGTAGTTTAGACATAAGGAGTAAGTGAAAAGAGTAAGGCCCGTACTAAGAGTCAGGAAGGTCTATGCGAGGGTATTACCATCGACCATCACCAGGGTCGAAGGTAACACCCTCGTATAGACCTTCAATCCTTACCACTAGTCATTTATCCTGGCTGTTCCTACCAGCTCACTCCCTCCCCCTCCTTACCTTGTTCCCCTAACTTGAATAATATATCGTATATTGCTTATTTTTATAATAATACAGTGTAATTTACACTATATAGATGTAAATAACAATATTATAATACTTTTCTATACATATAGAGAACCATTTCAATAACTACTCAAATAATACAGGAAATATAACAGCATATTGAAGCAGAGAGGAGGATAACGTGCTCTCCCTCTCATGTTTTTATACAACTGAAGGGAAAATACGATGACCGTTAATATATATATGATCTGTATTGCCAATATTATTGTAAATGAATACACAATGGCTCTCAATATGTGTAAAACAGCATTATAATTTTGTTATATACATGTATGCTGTGTAAATTACTTAGTACAGTATTATTATAAAATTAAAGAATAGACAAAAATAATTCAAGTAACGAGAGGAGGGTAAGGAGGAGGAGGGGGAGGGGCTGGACTGAGTGTAGAGCGGGGAGGGTAGCCAATTAGATAATAATAATGATAATATTATTATACTCCTCTCACCTCCTCTATTTCATCTTTCATAGTCTTAGATGACATGCTCACTCTACAACATTTGTATTATCATGAGAAAAGCAGTATATCTTACCTATTAACTGAAAATATGACTTTGAAAACTGTCAGATGACAATCATTCAATGACAAGCAAAACCTCATTCCCGCGATTACCCAAACTCATGGTGGAATTCATAAGTGTTATAAATAACTCACACATATTCCCCGAAACAAAAGTATCGACTTAACACCTTTTCATACATTATCTGATGTTGTTTTCAGTTCATCATATCTATTTTCTCACAGTAGTTTTGTATAAGTTTGGAAATAATTGTGGAAGGTTAGCGGGAAGACACGGGTATACCCTTACCTTGCCTTCGACCTTCACATAGACCTTCGTTCCAATAACGGCTCTGACTATTGGTACACTAATGCCTTCCCCTGTACCTTCCACCCTCGACCTTCCTCACTCTTAGTACGGGCCTAATTTTTGAGAAATCACGCGGACAGGGCGGGAGGAATCTAGAAGTACACACCCATTTTAATCTTATAATAGACACACATACACACACACACATACCTTTATTTTATAATCATCACCACCAGATACAAACAGTGGTTGTTGTTGTTGATGGAAGCATACAACTCTCACTGGTCCTTCATGTTCATCAAACTTTTCTACCGATGTTCTCATGCGATAATCCCACTGTGAAGGCTGTAATAATACCACATTTATTAAAAGAAGAGCACAAACACACACACACAGACACACAAACAATGATAGGGCATTAAGGATTAAGGGATGAATATTGGGTTGGTGAATCTGGAGCACCTCAATACCTACAAACTATTACCTATAGGATGTAACGTTCCCACATTAACTAAGGGGAGATAACTTTGATAGTGTATTGGTGTGTCTTGATTCCTTCACAGTAGGCCAGGAAACAGGACCAGATGAACAAAAATAATGGTGGCCTGTTGCTTGGGATAGACTGGAAGAATCAGTTGCTCCAAATTTACCAACATTGTAATACTCCTTTAGCCTTAACTCTTAGACCGTGGGTGATAACATGTTCACACGACTAACAAGTGGGGGAACGCAATTTTAGGTTCGCCCATAGTGAGACAATTTGGACAAGAGAGGAGGTTGAGTACATAAAAATCACATAGTATGAATACATGTTTATATGGGGAATATTACTTATGGACGGTCACTGCTTTGAGTACATAAAAATCACATAGTATGAATACATGTTTATATGGGGAATATTACTTATGGGTCACTGCCTCATTATACTGGCTAAAGTCGACAACAGGAATTGGTCCTGGTCAGCTCAAGTGAGAGGAACCTGGTAAAGTCCTTGCATATAAACCAGCTACCAGTATGGTACTGTACTACAACAATACTGTACCGGTACTCACCTAACCAATATCCAGGGTTGTTTAAGATGGAATGACAACACCTTCACCCTGGCACTCTTGGTGAGTATGATGACACACTCACCAACACACCCTGGCTCAGTAACACACCCTGGCTCAGCAACACACCCTGAGTCAGTAACACACCCTGGCTCAGCAACACACTCAGTAACACACCCTGGCTCAGTAACACACCCTGGCTCAGCAACACACCCTGGCTCAGTAACACACCCTGGCTCAGTAACACACCCTGAGTCAGTAACACACCCTGGCTCAGCAACACACTCAGTAACACACCCTGGCTCAGTAACACACCCTGGCTCAGCAACACACCCTGGGTCAGTAACACACCCTGGCTCAGCAACACACCCTGGCTCAGTAACACACCCTGGCTCAGTAACACACCCTGGGCTCACCAACACAAACACTGCAGAGTAACAAAGGTACACTGTAAACCCAAGATTGGGTAAATTTTTACAAGTTGCCAGAACAGGATTTCACTGGAATTTTTTTTAATTCCTACAAGGATTTTGTGTGACTACCAGGACCTAACCAGGGCAGACTACAGGGACCTAACTATAAGAGGTAACTACGGTACTGTTAGGCAGCATTTGCAGAAGAAATGGTATATAGAAAAGTGGTTTGTAATAGTGAAATATAAACACTGGTAATAGTAACATATTTGAAATCGAGTTGTGGCAACTTGTAAAAATATTCCAAATAATGCCCTGCATATATAGTATAATATGAAAAAAGTATACTGTATACCCTTCATATACTGAATAATAATAATGTAAATAAAGTATACTGTACACTTTGGATATACAGTAAATGAAATCAAGTAAGGGAAGTTGTATTTAATACATTTGCAACGGAAATATCCAATAAGGAAATGATGTACATATATTAATTAGGAAGTAACGTTATTTCTGACATAAAAATAATAGTGGGAGTGATTATGGACAAACACTTGACTAATACCGTACCATTCTTTCAATAAATACCGAAAAAACATATGCGATAACGGCAATTCTTACAATATTTACCAATGTCTAGAATGTTATAAATTATAATGAATAAAGAAGGTAAAACCATCGCAATAAAAAACAGCAATATAATAGATAATAACAGAACAACATATACTGGTGGAGCGAGGCAGAGAATATCTTACAAATTAATAATAATAAATAAATAATATTTTATCTGTCAACGTCACTTTACACATCATCATCAACATAACTTTACTTACATATTTATATCTCGTAATTATTAAACTATTACTTTATAAATATTAATAATACATATACACATACACACATAACATACTCTGGTATATTAATAACATATAAATGATTGACTAACCTTCTTTTACCAGCAGCTGGAATACAATATTAATAAATAATACTGGAGATGTTTACTGTTCACCCTTATAAGTGACGGGTCCATCAGTGTTGCCAGGGAGGAACACACAAAATTTACTTCCTTCTTATTTTTTTTTATTCTTGAAGATGGTCATGCATTAATTTACCATATTTCATCTGGTAGAATTTTTCCTGTTTACACTTGGATATTATTCATATATAATATAATTATAATATGGTTCTCCTGTGTGGATTTAATTAGAAGTACTGTATTCTGAAAACACGAAAATTATCTTGTATCTGGTAACACTGATAGCGATGGTATCGTCAACAATGGGCCGGTTTGCCTTTCCTACGGCACTATTAATATATATTCATGATATGATTTATGGTAATTTCATTCTGTTCTTTTTGTTATTGTTTACTCTTGGTTTATGTTAGGATTAAAGATATAATTGTTCGATATGAAAATACTGTTGCGGGAACTATCTTTCAAGTGAACTGGGAATTACCTTATAATATTATTCACTTGTTTAAAATCAACTCATCAAATCGCTTTCGTGACTGACCTCCTCCACAGTTAATTATCCTTCCCTTAGACCAAAGATAAAACTTGCTAACTATGGATAGCAGGGACGTTACAACACACACACACAAATTGCCTCTCAACACACACACACAAATTGCCTCTCAACACACACACACAAATTGCCTCTCAACACACACACACATAATTGCCTCTCAACACACACACACAAATTGCGTCTCAACACACACACACACAAATTGCCTCTCAACACACACACACACAAATTGCCTCTCAACACACACACACAAGAAAAAACTGCCTCTCAACACACACTTGCACATACAAAATTGACTCTCAACACACACACACACATACATATACAAAAATACTTCTCAACACACACACAATAATGCCTCTCAACACACACACACACACACACACACAGACACACCATTCAGCTCTATCTCTTTCCTGAATATAATAATTAGTTTCAATACACATATGAATAACTCAAACAAATTGCTGACTAATGTTTTCAAGTTTTCATATAATGTTATTGTATTGAATAGTGAGTATACATGTGTGTGTGTGTGTGTGTGTGTGAGAATGGTGAGTAGCTGTTTGTATTATAGTAAGTAAAAGTATGAGTGTGTGTGTGTGTGTGTGTGAGAATGGTGAGTAGCTGTTTGTATTATAGTAAGTAAAAGTATACGTGTATGAGTGTGTGTGTGTGTGTGTGTGTGTGAGAATGGTGAGTAGCTGTTTGTATTATAGTAAGTAAAAGTATACGTGTGTGTGTGTGTGTGTGTGTGTGAATGGTGAGTAGCTGTTTGTATTATAGTAAGTAAAAGTATGAGTGTGTGTGTGTGTGTGTGTGTGTGTGTGTGAGAATGGTGAGTAGCTGTTTGTATTATAGTAAGTAAAAGTATGAGTGTGTGTGTGTGTGTGTGTGTGTGTGTGAGAATGGTGAATAGCTGTTTGTATTATAGTAAGTAAAAGTATACGTGTATGAGTGTGTGTGTGTGTGTGTGTGTGTGAGAATGGTGAGTAGCTGTTTGTATTATAGTAAGTAAAAGTATGAGTGTGTATGAGTGTGTGTGTGTGTGTGTGAATGGTGAGTAGCTGTTTGTATTATAGTAAGTAAAAGTATGAGTGTGTGTGTGTGTGTGAGAATGGTGAGTAGCTGTTTGTATTATAGTAAGTAAAAGTATACGTTTATGAGTGTGTGTATGTGTGTGTGTGTGTGTAAATAGATTAAAAGATACGTGTGTGTGTGTGTGTGTGTGTGTGTGTGTAAACCCTTACTAATATAAAGTCCAAAGAGAGAAACAAACAAGTTGATTTATACAGTACAAAAAATAAACCTTTATTCATCGATATTGTTAATAATAATAATAATAATAATAACAACATTAAAAAAAATAATAAACTCTGCAAGAACAAAAACAAATACGGGATATAATAACACAGGTAAACAAAAAGTCTATAATTATAAATGCAATGAAATAAAATAAACCCTGGATATAAATTGAATAAATACTTGTAATAACAACTATTATACTCCCTTCATTGTACAATCACGAACATTATTAAAGTGATAATTAGCTTTTGTTACATTGGAGTGCCTTGATTCCTCCAAAGTATGCCAGGAAACAGGACCAAAGGAACAATAATAATGGTGTTCTGTTGCTTGGAATAGTTTGGAGGAGTCAGTCGCTCCATGCAGATTTATCAACACAAAATTATTTCCCCCTTCACCAACGAACTAATAATTCCAATGGAGATATTATTGTTTTGGTATTTATTTACTGTCTCTAGAATCACCAATTGTAGGCTATTATGTTTTCCCAGACTTGTGTTATTCATTATTCACTATTACTTTATTTTAAACTCATTGAAGACCATTAAATGTAGGTATATATGTTTTCTCAGCAGGCTTGGGTTATTATTAATTACCATATATACACTAACTAAGTCATTTACTTACTCACCCTCTGTCATTTATAAGAATATATATATATATATATATATATATATATATATATATATATATATATATATATATATATATTAATTCATCTAATATCGAGAGCAGACTGTATAATACAATATAATAACTATAAATCATCATATCAAAACATCATACATATAAAAAAGATGTTTCTATTGCAACTATTCTCTGTTTACCTTACTTTAATATTAAGAT